>JAJONW010000221.1:0-202629 GCA_029582385.1 Solanum tarijense
TACTTAGTACATTCCAAGTACTAACGCATATTTTGCCTACATGATGTCACCATGTAGGGACCGGAGCTACTCTTGATCCTTCCCTCCATTCACGTGGCTAGTACGGTGCTTATCCGAGTTTGTTGGTGAGTCCTCAATGATTCGAGGGCTATGTTATTTTTCCTACTCCTATGTTTTGAGACATTAGCTTGCAATTGTATTTTGACTATGAGGGGAGCCGGTAGTATGTCATGGCCCCCGTCCTATCTATGTATGTAGAGGTGTGCGTTGGACAAGTATTTTTGTAAATGTGCTTGATTCTTGTTCTATGATGTCTTTTTGAAATGGTTTGCCCTTAGTCCCTATTTCCCGTTAATTAGTGTTGATTTGATTTCCGCGACCGATGAAGTGTGATGACAAGTTTGAGAGACTTGTTTGGGGTTCCTTCGGGTTCCTCATTCGCCATGTCACGTCTAGGCCCTAGGCTTGAGTCGTGACATTTACAAACCAATCCTGAGAGAGTAAGTTAATTAAGAAATTGGGTTCTTTAGTAATGATATGCTTGTTAAGGTTCAAGAGAACTCACCTGAAACAAAATAGTTGATTGAGAGATGGCTATTGTATTCAAAACCTAGCCTACCCATTAAGACTCAACAACTTTAAGCTACTAGCAATTTCCAATTACGCAAAATTAGCATTTAACTGATCACATTCCTAAGGTTCAATCTCTAATTGTTTATTTGCCGTGTTATTTATTCCTTTTAACAAATTGGTTACTAATCCCTCATATTTGATATTAATCATTCAAACATCGTGATTTAATTTCATGTTACGAAACCTTTACTTCTACAAAATATTAGGAGACGTTTTTACTTACTAATTGAATTCCCTACTGCATTACTCCCTGTGGGATCGACCCCAACTATTAGTTTGGTGTATACTTGTTAGGAACTGCCTACACTTAGAATTGGATGAAGTGTAGTTGAGAGTTATAAAAAATGGCGCCGCAGCCGAGGAGTGGTGTTTAGAATTCTTTAATTGAAGTGTTTTCGTGAACTAATTTTATTGTAGTTGAATTATTTTATTTTTGTATTTTGTGATTTCTCCAAAACAGGTGATGAAATGAGTTGAACAGGAGCAATGCAAGTCAACTACGGAATAATGATGACATCAAAAACTTGCACGATGTTAATGAATATCATCTTGGAAGTGCGGGTTCTATTTATTGCCTCCAATTGTGGTCAATGTGGTGTTTCATGTGACTTGAACGATGTTGCAGCTGTTGCAAATGAAGGGTCTCTTTGGGGGGTTTTCTCATGAGGACCCTCATGACCACATCCAAAATTTCATGGATGTTTGTGGACCGTTATCTTTCAATCACATCATCCAAGAGTCAATACGACTCTGTTTGTTTCCCTTTTCTCTAATGGGGCAAGCAACAAAGTGGTTGACCAAACTACTAAGGGAAATGATCACTTCTTGGGAGGAGCTAACGAAAGTATTTTTTGAAAGGTTTTTCCCTCCCTCGAAGATGGTTAAGTTGAGGGATAATATTCAGAACTTCAAACGGATTGATGGTGAGCCCATCCATGAAACATGGTTGAGGTTGCAAAATTTGTGTCTCCAATGTCCAACTCACGGGTTGCCGGACAATGTGCTATTGCAATAATTTTATCAGAGTCTTGACATAGACAACAAAGGTGTCGCTGACAAACTCATTCGGGGTGGAATCATGAGACAACCATTTGACATAGTGTTGGCCCTACTTGATGAGATGATGAAAATTAATTGGGCATGGCATACTAGGGAAGATCTGGTGTCTCCTTTGAATCTTGGGTTGACAAAGGAATAAATGCAAAAAACTGAGATGAGAGCATGGCCAAGATAATGACCCAAATGGACCTATTGACGAAACATGTCATGGGAGGTGGTTACAAGGCTGTTAATGTGGTTGGTGCTAGTAGTGGTGTGAATCCCGATGACACAATTTGGGCCATGTACAATGAAGAGGTGCAATTATTGTCAAACCAAGTAGGGGGTGCTCGTCTGATCTCTCTAAGATCGGGCGGGAATCAAAGTTGTAATAGAGATCGTGATGATGGTTGGAGGATCGAGATCGCAAATGGCGTGACCCTGGGTCAAATTGGCGAGACAGATATGGTGACAAAGATCGCTATGGGTCTCCTCATGAGCGTTAAAGGCTGAAGGAACCAAGGGTTGACCCTGAAAGGTTCCAGACTAAGGATATGCTTGCTCGTATCTTGAAAAGGTGGAAGGAGTGGACAAGGTACTCAAGGAGATGAAAGATTATGTCTCTTCTCTAAATTAAACGGTTACTTTGCACTCGATTTCCATTAAGCAGCTTGAAACTTAGATGGGTCAGATCTCAACTCATATAAATCTAAGACCGGAAGGGGCTCTCCGAAGTGAGACTATGGTAAGCCCAAAAAATGAGGCATGATAACATGGCCATGTCGTTCCACAATGTTAAATAGGGCACTTTTTGGGAAGCAACCCAAGTTTTACTTTTTGTTGTAAATAATGTTTGTTGAATTTGTAGGATGAAATTTGAATTTTTGAGGAAAAGGGTAATTGGGCAGGCTAAAGTCCATTAGACGACACACTAAGTGACTCGGCAAGCCCGACATAGCTTGCCCTTAATACGTACTGGATGGCCATGTTTTTGTTTAAATTGGCGGGCTAAAGTCCATTCAGTGTATCGGCCGAGTGGATCGGCGTTGTTAATGAACCTCATGGATCGAGGCATGAACTGAAGGGTAACATGCCTTCCAACCGTTTAAAATTCAAATCTTCTCATTATTTTGAACTTTTCGACTTTTCCTCACTAACAATAAAAGTTTAGATTATAGTTTTTCACTTCAATTTTTGTGGGTATACTTGTGTTATCGGAATAGGAAGAGTTGCACATTATTTCTCGTTGCCTTAGTGTCGTGTGTCTGCAATTGAGGTTTGTTTTCCGAACTTGTTTTTAAATTGCAAAAATTGTGTCGAACATGTGTTTGAGTAGTTCATAGATCTAGTATATGCTTTGATTCAGTGTTAAATTGTTTGTTAATATCTATTTAGAACTAAACCATGCCTAATATCTTGTTTAGCAAAAAGTAGTTTTAGATTAGTATTTAAATAGTGTAAATTGTAGGTTTGCATGTTGGGTTTCGTCTTGGTGAAGTCTGAGTAACTTAAATTTGCACAATGATGATTGGGCAATGTCATTCTTAAGAGAAATATCGTTATTTGGTTGAATCTAGATCAATTGGGGGAAGTTTGACTACCCCGGGATAGGTAATTGCCGTAGGTATAGAATTGTGTAGAATTAGGCTTCCAATTGGTTGTCACAGGTTGTGCGTAGGGAATTAGATATTGGAGTGAAAATCTGGCACACTGGGACATTTGGCAAGCTGAGTTGAGATCGCCAAGTGACTTAGTGGTTCACCAAATAAACATCCATGCTGCCTTTTGGACCTGAAATGACTATAAATTAATTTGTAACTTTCAACGATATGCTTGTGGTCGGCAATTTGACTACGCAACTAACCGAATTGTTTTAGCTTCGCCTTTCTGACCTCATTTTTGGGTAAATATTTCTTTCAGATTCGATGAGGTATTCTTTTTTCACCGATTTAGTTCAACGACTCACCAAATGGACTTGCATCTCGCCCTTTTGTGCTGAATTATTGTTAAATTTCTCTTTAAAATTTGGTGAGCACTCTTATGCTCACCGAGCTGTTTGGTAGTATTCCTGCAACTTTTTGAATATAAGATTTTCCTAACCCTTTACAATTGCATATGTTTGGTCTGTGTTTTTCTACAGATGTGGCTAGACCAAAGCTTCCGGTGAGAGGTCTAGCACCCCCGCAAAAAGGAAAACGGGATCGTAATTACTGCGAAGGTCACACTTCCCTGGTCCAGTCTTCCTAAGCCTCTTCAGGGAAATGTGAAGGGAAAAAGGAAGAAGCAAGTGGTGGAAAGTTCCAGGTAGAGTTCGAGCTCTTTAGATAATATGGGCATAGACTCCACTCACCTTAACACCTCTAAGTTTGAGAGGGAGGAGGATGCGGGGTTTCGGATACCTATACACACACTAGCAATTGAGGGGAGTTACATAACATGAAGCTCTCAAAGCTGCTATCCAAATCAATTGATGATCGAGCAAAACTTCGTGCACCACCAGCACCAGCAGCAATATAGCACCTAAGTGCCTCCGGTCGCAGCGCATCCTCCTCGTTTCATGAAACGACTGAAGGTAGCTCTCTTACGGACCATTTTAGAGGAAAAGTGGTTGTCTTCAGATAATGTGGTAGACCGATATCTTGATGTGTGGGAGACGTTGTGCTTCTACAAGTTTCAGCAGTTCACCAAGCCCTGAAATCTGTATGTTCCTTCAACGGTTCGGGATTTTTATGCAGGTTATGCAAAGTTGATCTTGAATGAGAATAAGAAGGTTGGGTTGATGGCACCAGTGGTGTCAAGCCCTGAAATATGTGGCGTAAGTTGCACTAGATACCTTATTAGATCAAGTTACCCACTAAAACATACTAGCTAACAAAATTGTGAGAAAAATATTGGGCAGCACAACCTCTAAAAAGTGAAGTTTGTACCCTAAAGGTCATGACATGAATAAGAATAAACCATACAAACAATGGTAGACAAGCAAAAAAAATAAGGATGTACTAGCTAGCCGACGAGTCCACAACTGAAGACATACCAACCTACAGACACATATATACACATGACAAGTCTATGGGCTGGAGATTGAAACATACAAAAGAAAACCTAGAATATTGTGTCCATAATAGCCTCTATGAGTGACATAGTCACTTTTGGGACAGGGCACCACGTATACCAAAACTGTACAACAAAAGTAAACATCCTCTAATAGCCCCAGGATAAGATGGAGCTTACCAACTCACAACTGAACCTGAATCCTAGCGGGTGGGTCAATCAATATCCCTGCCTAAACCTGCTCGCAGGAAACAAAAAATAGCATCCCTGGCAATGGGACGTCAGTACGAACAAAAAATCTATTGGTATGTAAAGGGGAAAGGTAAATCATAAATAATTACTGTAAAAGGGTAAAAAAGATACAACCTAAAACTGAAACCCAAATAATCTCCATGGTTGATATTTGGACTCCTACTATTTAAATATGCATGGTATGCTCGTATAATCGTATGTCACGAATATATATATATATATATAGATGCAAATGCATGACATACTGAACCAAATGCTACCAAAGGTGGTGCTTCCATGTAGCTAACCGACATCATATATACACCAACTTGTGGCCATCAGTGTCTCATGCGTATAAATATAGGAAATAGGCCCCATACCTCCTGATTATAGCTCAAGAGTAGAATGCGTAGCATGTCATGTCATGGATTTATAACACTTATATGTTACCATTGCCATGTTGCCAATCTTGGCCTATTTGTAGTCGTGTTCTCATAAACCCGTAATCACTTTTGTATGACATGTAACCATCTCATGGAACCTAATATGTTCTTCCAAATAAGCTTGAAGAGTTGACTCGAGTTTTAGAAAGATAACCTAACCTTGCAAACATTCATAACAAGTTTAAGGTGATTTACATAGTTCCTATACTTGTTTCCTGGATAATTTAAAAAAGAAGTATCTCAAAAATCAAGTATTCTAATAGTTTAAACATTTAAGTTATATTTGAATGTTTTGAAGATCGTGGGTTACTTTAAAGATTTTTCATAATAATTTTAGTGGGGAAAGAGGGAAGGTTACAAATAATAAGGGTCTGTAGTGATATTTTAGTCACATCACCCAAAGAAGAATAAGAATTCATACATGCAGACATATAATCAAGGAATTTGCTGACAAGGTAGGAGCATACTTAGAGAGTTGGGTAAACTTGAGAGAGTATTCCTTCACACCATATTCCTTTGACGTAGGTTCATGAACTCAACCAACTTTTGCTCCCTCAACTCTAAGGGGAAAAACCTATCAAGAAAGGCCGTCTTAAAGACTCCCCAATCTATTGGGTCAGCCCCTATGGGTCTCTCATCCCTCAATTTCTCGAACCGTGCTTGAACTACATCCTTAAGTTGGTAGGAAGCCAACTTCACCTTCTCCCTAGGAGTCACTCCCATTGCATCGAAAATCTTAAATACCTCATCTATAAAAAAATTTGGGTCCTCATCTACCTTAGAAGCCAAGAAGGTAGGAGGATTCATTCAAAATTGAAATCCTTTAACCTTGAGGCCATAATACTCTCAATAGCATTCACCCTAGGCCTCACATCTATATTTGCTTGAGTAGTCATGCCACGGGCTAGGGAGAGAAAAGCCTCTCTAATCTCCCCATTAGTCAAATCCGGGTGAACGACCGGAACCACATTCTCTTGCCTACCTAAAGGAGCTTGGTCACCTTGCACTCCTTTGGGAGGAACTCCCCCATCATCTACCTCATATTCCTCTCTCGTCTGGTTAGCCCTCATTTTCATATCCTATAAACACAAGAGACGGATTAGGAAAAGGACAATTGTAGACCAAACTCTAAGGCACGACATCAAGAATAATGAAAGAAACTGAAACTTCCATCGTCCTATAGGCTCTCGCTCATAGATGTGTCGCGACTCACACCGATGAACAAGACCCTACTAGACGTGGCTTTCAAGACTTTGACCTAAAAGTAATCTTTAAAACCTTATGCTCTGATACCAAGTTTGTAACGACCCGAGAGTACTCCCTAGTCGTTACATGCGTATTCGACCTCTCAGAGGTCTTATACAAGCCTTAGCATTCATTCATCGCATAGATCATAAAAATCACTAAGAATTTAAAACTTTTATTCATTAAAACCATAAGACTTCAAGAGTCATCGACATTTGAAAACATCAATACGCAAGCGGAACTACTAAGTCTCTTGAGCCAATCTTACACAAGGACTTAAAACGTACTAAGGGACACAACCCTTTACAAATGAAACGAAACTTAAGTGTCTATTACAATGACAAAGAAACTTCTAAACATAGTCCTCGAATCTTGAGGACATACCAAAGACTTGAAAAAGTGAAGCAATCCAAGCAACTCCAAAGCACAATTCCCTCCTAGTTACCACAACCTACACTTGTAGTAAAATATAAGAAAGGAGTTAGTACAACACATATATTAAGTATGAGGATATGCAAAACATGCTAAAAAGGACATTTGTTTGGAAGTTATGCTTCATGCCATTTTGATAAAATCTCATAAACATCAACATAATAGGCACTTTACGAGTCACAACCAACAATACAAAGTCATATGCCTCACAATACCTCATAAACATACATAACCCATTTACCTTTACCTTCATGCCTTGGACCTCCACCTTAATTAACCCTTAAGCAATGCCTTTGTGCAATGTATGGGAAACGTCCCATACTATCACCCACACTAAGGCACCACCTTAAGGTCACACAAAGTGCACTTACCATGCATACCTCAACCTTCACCAATTAATCACATAAGACATATCAGCATATAAGTCAACAAGTCACTTCATAAAGCTAGAACACTCATCAAATGTCATCCCAAGACTCACCTAAGTAAGACATGGTGAGGCAGTCCATACTACCTCTCCATACCACCCTCAAGTTATCCTTAAGGCTACACAAGACAAGCTCCATTCACATCTCAACATAAATCATTTATTTAACTTAATGCATTTAGACAACTTCATTCACTAATGACATAAGATAATCACATACATTCAATTCAGCATAAGCACTTACATTCAATTCATTATGACTCACTTTCACATTAGCATGCTCAAAGACCAACACTTTCATTAATTAGCCCAAAGAGACTCATCCATTCATTATCATTACTAAGACACACCAAGATCTCCCATAAATGTCTACTTGGGCAATATCTAGATGATGTCCAATTCCACCACCTATCCTAAGTAGTACACCCTTAAGAGACCCTAGTTTATTCATTCATTAATGTGGGGAAAGAGTTTTAACAGACATAGACTATAGAGCTTGACATGGAATCCCTGTAGTACCCTTACCGGATAAGGGATCCCCACTTGCCTATGGTAGGGTCATTCTTTTAGCCTTTACGTGGTAGAGACCACTAGCTAGTCCTATGTGGGCATATAGTTAAGGGATAGAATGATTGGTTCTAAGTACTCCCATCTCAACTCACGAAGGAGCACCCATCTTAAGGGTTGCTACTAAATACGCACATGTCAACTAACGAAGGAGTATCCACCCATCTTCATACCCTCTCGGTGCTAGACATTACTCCCCCACGGAGTGGGACATTCATTTCATTCATTCATTTAAGGATAAGGATTGCTACTAAGTACTTTCATCTCAACTCATGAAGAAGTACCCATCCTAGCCCAACATTCATTCATTTAAGGATGGATTGCTACTAAGTACTCTCATCTCAACTCATGAAGGAGTACCCATCGTAGCCCACATTCATTAATTTAGGAAGCTCTTGGATTCAAAGATGAGAAAACCTTTTATCTAGGAACCCCATTCATTTAAATGAGTACTTTATGAGACTATCCTCACAATAGACCCAACTTTCATTCATTAGCATTAACTCCCATTCTTTTCATTCATTCACACATTCTTTCATTCATTCATTCTTCAGTAGGTGCGAGAGTAGGTAAACATAGTCTATCCTAACCTCACCTTCATTATAAGTCATTCAAAGAAGACAACAACCAAGCATAACACATAAAGTCTCTACACAATGTCCCTTTCATACTCTTAGACCAAACACAAATTCACATCATATCACATTACCTTCACATAAAAAACATTACTCAAAACAACAATCATCTAACTTTGTCTATAAGGCCATGATCACAACATGCTTATAAAGTAAACACCTCCCCACTTTCAAAGGGATCAAACCTCTCAATTCTAACATCTACTACATATATATACATAGAATACTAGAATCAATAATCTATTCACAACTTCATCATTATCATAACACTTAGGTCATAATTGCCCATTCGAGGACAACATTCAATATAGCAAAATTGACCATCAATTCCTCATAATTCAATATAGAAAAATACATAAATCAATAGCCCATAAAAATCTACACACTAATATAACATTGTTAGCTCAAAATCAATAGACCTACTTTAGACCCAAAAATTAAGATTTCAAGATATGCAAGGGTTCATGGAGTTTTTGATCCTAAAACCATCAATATTAACATAAGTCATCATTTGAAATACTTTCATGCAAGAACCCAAGCTTAGAATTGAAATTGGGGTTTTTAGTATTTTTGAGAAACATTGAAATCACTTTGATTTGGCTCTTTGATTGAAACGAGAATCAAAGATAAAATCCCCATACCTTTATGATTAATTTCCTAGGAATTTGAAGGAGAGATCAATAGTAACCCATCCCCTAACTTGAAGCTTCATCAATGTCTTCCATGTAGTTCTAGAGAGAGAATTTATTTGAGAGGGAAGCTTCAATTTGGATAATGAGGTCTAATTCTAGGTTTTGGGGTTTTAACCACTTAAAATAACCTAAAATAGGTAGAATAACCATTTATAATAATTCCCCAAAGTACCAAAACTACCCCTCACTTAGTTGGACCTTTTAAACGAGTCAAACTTGAGTTTTATTTTCGTAAATTTTGTCAGGAAACAAGTCTGCGACGCAGAGCTGTTCCCACAAGTTTTTGGAAATTAAATTTCGAGGAAGAAGAGTATGCGACACGTCTGTGACATGGACCAAAATTTTGGCCGTTGGTGGATCTAGTCCGCGATGCAAACATGCTCCCTCCATGAGCAACTTCAAGCTGCCAAGGCAGCTTGTTTGGCCAGGGGTTAGGGTCCTTCTCGAGGACCCTTAGGGTGGTCCCGGGGAGTCGTACCCGAACATTTTTACCCTAAAAACATTTATTAAGACACTAGGGTCACCTCCACTGATTTTAGACTCCAAAGAACACATTAAAACATGAACAACATACTAGAACACACCAACACGTAAAAAACTAGTTTTCGAACGTTTTGGTCGTCTCTTGATGTTTGACTTCCAAACTGTTTAAAACTGACTAAAAAGGCTATTCTTCATTATTTTAACAAGTTGTTTATGCATAAAACCCATGTGAGGCTCTACTTTATCCTACTTCGTTTTTTAGGGGTGTTATAAGTAGTTGATGAGTCAGATGATGAGACTGATGAGTAGCATATAGCGATACATGAAGAGAGCATATATAGGGACTTGCCAAATCTTGGGGAGAAGATCATTCACTCGGAGATCCAGACATCGCGGACCGAGACTGCTTTGGTAGCTCCTAGTGGGTCTGGTACTACTGTTACCTCTGAGGTGATTACGTGCAGTGATGCCCCAATCCAGACCAATGCACCGGCACTGATACCCAGACAGATGTAATGACTGCATAGAAAGGATCCCCTCATTACCTACCTCTCTGTCTCACTTTATTTAACTTTCAAATATTTTCATTTGCATTTGAGGAAAAATGATTTTTGTTGTGGTGGGGTGAGGCTAAAGATATTAACGATTAAAAACATTGTAAATTAAAAGGGGTTATATAAAGGTGACAAATATCAAATGGGGATTTTGTCACAGGTAGTAAAAAACAACAAAAAAATAAGAAAATAAAGTATGGGACAAGTTCTTTGGGTGTAACCGCAATACAAGTTGAAATAAATCGTTGGGTACATGCTTTCGATAGGAAATTTGCAAGATAATATGACTAGGCTAAGCTTTAGATGGAAATAAGTTCCCTCTCGGGTAACTTTCCCCGTTTCAAATACGTTCTTTTTAGACACCCATTTGCCACATGAAGGCCATCCTACGCCTTACCGCACTCACTCTCTCAAGTTGAGTGTTAGGATATGGGACTAGGGCTCACCCTCTCGGGCTGAACCTCACGTCGACCCACTCCTTAGGCCATCAGTCTACCGGTCTTGGTTTCGTGGCCTCCCTCTCGGGCATGCCAAAAATACATGGGTGGTTTTATATTTGCAGTTACAAACACATTTGATTAAAACATAACCATTAGGTGAAATATCCATTAAAATACATCTATCCTATCAGCAAAGCAAGACCAACCAACAATATCAACACATAATTGCTGAATCATACCCCAAGAATGGGGGTTTTAGCTACACATCAAGAAATAAAAAAATACACCTAAAATGATACTAAAATCAAATGGGTATAAGGAATTAAACCTTGATTTAAGCAAAGGAAGAAGAATGGAGAAGACCCACTTTCAACTTGGAGAAAATGAAATCGTTCTTTCTTAAAGTCTCCCAAAAAAACCCTCTCCAAACTTGAGAGAAAATATCCCAAAAAGTACTATACTATTTTGAAAATTAAAAGAAATGTTCGACTCTTAAAAATTAATAACAAGTTAATTATTTATAGACTTAAGAAGATAGTGTTGGCCGATCTTTTGGCGAAATTAGTCGAAATGGCTGATAAACACGAAGATTCGCCCTTTGGTGTAGTTCGTTGCCGTCTTGCACTAATCTTCAGCATGGTCCTCCTCTGTGTCATTGGGCGAGATAGTACTGCTTCGTGGAATTATTTGGTGAAACGCCGACTGCTCCTTTCATCACTTTTTTGAAGTTGCTCCTTTAGTGCTTTGCGTACTGGAACAAAGGGCAGAGTGCGTCCCTTCGGCGAATCGGTAAGTGTGATTGGCGATGCTCAGGCTTCGACTTCTTCGTCTTTTCAGCCTTTTTGTTCCTTTTTGTGCCTAAGTGTCCATGCTTCTACTAAAGCTTTAAATACATGAAACTTAAGAGTTTTCATCAGATAGTGAGACAAAATAAGCATTTCAGAACACTATTTCTATCAAAATAAAGCCCTAAATGAGTCCAATTTGTGGACTCATCAACACACCCAACATAAACTTTTGATTGTCCTCAAGCAAGCTTAAGTTCAGCCGTTCAAAAGGGATGTCTCAAACAGTGCTACACAAGACTCAATCATGAATGCACACAACAAGACACAAATTACTCACGCAAAGACCAACTGTGTACTCAAAGATTCAAATTGTGACACACCATTACCAAAGATTCTCATTCTCGCAATACTTGCTATTTGTGCAAGTTCAAGCTCAACAAAAAGTATCCAAATGCCCTCACATAAAGAATGATTCCATATTCACACACAGAGGTTAATCAATTCAAGATCAGGAATCAGATGCAACGCTCACACTCAAAAAGAGGAACATAATGCATGTTTTCACCCATAGGCTTGCCCTTATTTTCTAATTGATCTTTGGCTCGGCTTACTGAAGATCAAAAAAGTCTTTCTAAGGCTTGTAATGGGGCTGAGTGTAAATGTATGGTCAATTAGGCTCAGTGACTTTTCATCATGAGATGTGGTTTTTTCAAGATATCCCTTTCTTTTCCTTTATCAATTCTTCTTCAAGTGCTTCTAAGTCATTTTCTTAATCACTATCCATGGATTGCTTGGAAACCCAATTTCTTTTTGCACTTTTATTCCACAACTTCTTCTTTTTAACTCTTTTCTTTTCCTTTTCTTTTCCTTTTTTTATATACATGGTGGGGTTCCATTTTTTTCCAACACCATGGGTTAATGGAAACTTTTCTTACTCTTCTTGAATTCTCCTTTTCCTTTTCACCACACCCCCAACTTAGGCTTTTGGCCTAAGTTGGCTATCCACTAAATCACAAATCAAGAGGATTATAGGTAGTGGATGAAGTAAGGTCTAGGGTTCAGCAAGGTTCTTCCAAAGAAAGGTAAGGCTCAAAGGGTGTTCAAGAAAGTTTCACACGCTCACGGGTAGGCCACAAAAAAAGTATATGTCAAGTTGGATCACACTCTTCAAAAGTTGCCTAAGATCAGCTCAAGAGCACACCTTACTAAATCAATCAGACTAACGGGGAAAATTCTAGGTTTATTCATGCAAGGTTCTAAGTAAGCTCATCACACAAGGCATCGACACTTAGGTGAAACAAGACTACACACTTTCACGAGTATGCAACGGTCATTGCAAGAGAATCAATTACATAAATGGCTAATCGCAACGAGATGAAAAGAGTTCACATATTGTCTATGTAGCTACATTTGGCCTCATCGTAGCCATACATTCATGTTCATTCGATTGTAAACACTATTCAATTCATCGGTATTGATGGAAACCTAGACTCAAATTTACAAGAGAACAACAACTTTAAATCACAAGAGGTGGCAAAATTTTCAAACAATAAAATATTTTCGGAAGGGTAAAATTGTTTTGCAATTTGAAACAAAAAGGAGCCACAAGTTCAAACATTCGAACAAGCAGTATCAAACAATTTCAAGCAAAACATCCCAAATATGTACGCAAGACAACATTCAAAACAACACACAAAGGTGAGCCTCACCCCACCACAAGTAAAAACATTTGTCCTCTAATTCAAATGAAAGTATCCAAAAGTAAAAATAGAGAAAAATAGAGTGGGAGGTAAAGAGGGATCCTGTCTACGTAGTCGCTCCATTTTTCGGGGCATCACTACACAGTGTAGTGCTCTGAATATGGGCATCATTTCCCGGAGTAACCTCAAAAGGACTAGAAGACGACAATACGATATGATCATTGCAAATGATACCAAATTTTTGAAAGTAAACCCGGGGTTCGGAAAACCAACCTTTGTGCCGATTAAAGTACTTTGAAATGCTAGGCAGCAATGAAATTCAACTCCGAGCACAAATAAACAACCAAAATACTTATGGAATGCAAAATTATTTAAAATACTAGGTGCGTAATTTTGAATATTAAAAGTGAGGGAAAGTGAAAGAGTTGGAAGTTTAAACCTTTGGCCTATTAAGAAATCGTCCAGTTCTCTCCCATTCGGCGACATTAGTCGTGGTCGCCGATCCATTCGGTGACTCTCCGAGTGGATACTTACCCTTGCTGAGTTCTACTGGACCTTCAGTTAAACAAGGGGTTCAAACGGTGAACTAGATCGCAATAACCGACCAGGTCAGCGATTCGCCAATAAGCTCTTGAGCACATCGAGTTTTGTAGACTCCACTTTAGAGTTGTCTTTAGTTCAACGGTGGTTTAAGTCGGGGTTGCCGACGTCTTTAGCGATGCACCGACGTCTTCGGTGATGCGCCGACGTCTTCGGCGATGCGCCGATGTCTTTGGCGATGCGCCGACTGGACTTTTGGCTCGCCCATTTGCACTTTTCACTCACTTTCCATACTTTGACCTACACAAACATCGCACCATTATTTCTTAAAGCAAAAATAAAGTGGTAAAACTTTGCGTTGCCTCCCAAGAAGTGCCTTATTTAACGTCGTGGCATGATGCAACTCCTTACTCAAGTTCCATTAGTGAGGTGTGCCTCATTTTCATGAGGCCACCCCTCTTTTGGCTATTGGTAGAGAAAAGATAGAACTAGGTCCATTTGGGACCTTTGTCATCATTCACACTCATTCTTACTGTTTCAACACACAAACAAGAAAACCAAAACTAAAAATTAAGTTAGTAAAACTACAATTGTTAAAAACATAAATTCTACTTAACTATGAATTCCCAAATAACACCACTCCCCGATAGTGGTGCCATTTTGATACTTATCATGACCAAGGACACTAACCTACAGTACGAGTGTCTACAATCGTCGATAATATAGTGAACCAACCAAGGGTTGGGGTGGTGTCCCAAGGGAGTGATTTTGAGAATTAGTAGAAAAATAAAATTAAGTTCAAACTAGTCGTAGCTAAATACATTAACGATTAAAAGCATTGTAAATTAAAAGGGGTGATACAAAGGTGTCAAATATCAAATGGGGGTTTTATCCCAAGTACTAAAAAAACAACAAAAATAAGAAGAAAGTCAAGTATGGGGACAAGTTCTTGGTGTGTGACCACAATACCAGTTGAGATAAATCATTGGGTACATGCTTTCGATAGGAAATTTGCAAGAAAATAGTGACTAGGCTAAGATTTAGATGGAAATAAGTTCCCTCTCGGGCAATTTATCTCGTTTCAAATGTGTTCCTCTCTGATACCAATTTTTCACATGAAGGTCAGTCTACACCTTACCCCACTTACTCTCTCGAGCTGAGTGTTAGGATATGGGACTAGAGATCACCCTCTCGAGCTGAACCTCATGTCGACCCACTCCTTAGGCCATCAGTCTAGCGGTCATGCTTTCACGACCTCCTTCTCGGACAAGCCGAAAACACATGGTTGGTTTTGTATTTGCAACTACAAACCAATTGGATTAAACCACAACCACTAGGTGAAATCACCATTAAAATACATCTATCTTATCAGCAAGCAAGACCCAACAACAATATCAACACATATTTGCTAAATCACATCCCAAGAATGGGGTTTTTAGCCACACATCAAGAAATATAAAAATATACCTAAAATGATACTAAAATCAAATGGGTATAAGGAATTAAACGTTGATTTAAGCAAAAGAAAAAGAATGGAGAAGACCCATTTTCAACTTGTGGAATATGAAATCCTTCTTTCTTGAATTTTCCAAAAAAAACCCTCTCCAAACTTGAGAGAAAATATCTGAAAAAGTACTATTCTATTCTGATAATTGAAATAAATTTTTGACACTTAAAAATTAATAACAAGTTTAGTATTTATAGACTTCAGAAAATAGTTTTGGCGGATCTTTCGGCGAGGTTAGTCGGAATCACTGATTAGCTTGGCGATTCACCCTTTGGTATAGTTCGTCTCCGTCATGAACTAGCCTTCCGCATGGTCATGCTCTGTATCATTGGCTGAGATAGTACTGCTTCCTGGATTATTCGACGAAATATTTACTGCACCTTTCCTCGCATTTTTGATCCTGCTCATACAGGGCTTCGCGAATCGCCAAGGTGGATTGGCGATGCTCAGGCTTCAGCTTCTTCGTTCTTTTCATCCATTTTGTTCCTTTTTGCGCCTAAGTGCCCATGCTTCCACTAAAACTTCAAATACCTGAAACTTAAGTGTTTTCATAAGATATTGAGATAAAATAAGCATTTCAGGACACTATTTCTATCAAAATAAAACCTTGTATGAGTCAAATTTGTGGACTCGTCAGTGCGTCACAACTTGAGTCTTTGAGTACACAATTGATCCTTCCATGAGTAGGTTGAGTCTTGGGTGTACATTCATGATTGAGTCTTGTGTAGCACTGTTTGTGACATCCTTTTTGAACTTTTGAACTTGAGTTTTTCTTGAGGACAAGCAAAAGTTTAAGTTGGGGGGTGTTGATGAGTCCACAATTTTGACTCATTTAGGTCTTTATTTTGATCGATTTAGTATCCGCAATTGCATATTTTGTCTCAATAACTGATGTAAATCCTTAAGTTTCAAGTATTTGAGTTGAGAGACCAAGCATAGATGCTATCAAGCGAAAAAGGAACAAGGCGGCTGAAAGAATGAATAAATGAAGTCCTGAAGATCGCCAAATGCATTACGCGAGTCACCGGATTGCCTCAACCTCGCCCAAAGTTCCAATGTGCTAAGCCCTGAAGGAAAAATATAAGCTAGCGATGAAAGCGAGCAGTCGGCGCGTCACTAAACAGCTCCGTGAAGCAAAACCATATCGCCCAATGATTCAAAATGAAAAGATGTTGAAGGCAAAAGCTGAAAGGTGATGAACCAGACCAAATGGCGGATGACCGAGTGCATCGGTAATCCCGACTAACTGTGCCGAATGGTCCTTCGTAGCACAAATTTTTGAAAACTATAAACTCATTTAAATTTGTAGGTTAGTATGAAGTTTTACATTTCAGAAAATCAAGTTGTAGCGAATTATTACTGATTTTTAGAATATTTCAGTTTGACTTCTTAGAGTTTTTGGGTGACATTGTTCTTGAGCTTTGAAGGTTTTAATCTCCAAGAAATTGGAAATGGGCATCAAAGAATCTTCATCTAAGACGTGTTTAAAGATATTATTTATTGTACCCAAAATGATGGAAACACGTTTCGATATCGATTTCTATCTATTTTTCATGTCTAGCTAAAACCCCAATTCTTGGGGTGAGATTATGTGAATATGGGTTAAATTTACTGTTGTGTATTGCTCATTGTTACACTATTTGCTGTTTAAATGTGATTTCGCTTAGTAGTTGTGTTTGAACTTAATTAGATTGTAGTTGCAAATACTATTTCGTCTTAGTGTTTTTGGCTTGCTCGAGAGAGGTATTAAAACCAAAAGTACTAAATCGATAGCATGTGGTTATTGGGTCGTCGTGGGTTTAGCTCGAGAGAGTGAATCCTCAACCTTCTCCAACACATTCAGCTTGAGAGAGAGAATGGGCTAAGGCGAAGGATGTGCTTAATTGCTGCAACTCGTTGTTCGAGAGAAACCAAGTTGATTCGGGGTAAGTTGTTCGAGAAAAAATTTACCCCCACTAAAGTGTAGCTTAGTTACAAATGTTCAGCAATTTACTTTCAACAACATTTACCCGATTGTTTATTTTAATCCCATATTCCTATCATATCCCAAGAATCACGTCTCCCTATCTCGCATCTTTATATTTTTGCAATTCTTATTTATTAGTTGAATACAAACCCTCCATTGATAGGTGAGATTCGTGTCACTTATTTATTTAGTATGCTCTTACTCGTAAATATTTATAGCTATGATTGACTAGAACATAATTTTACTTTTCTACCTAATTCTAGATTACTAACCGCTCCCTTGGGACTCAAACGCAATCCATTCGGTTGGGTTTTATTACTACACGGGGTCGTTGCCACTTGAATTGGAAATAGTGTCTTTGATTACGTCAAACATTAAAATAGACCACTCGGTGCAGTTAGTCAGGATAGTGGCATTGCATTTGTGGAGATTGCTCAGTGTCCTCAGTGAACCTCCTCCTCGTTTCGACAACACCCATTGTTTGTGTGTAATGTGGTTGTTCTTGTGGAAATTTGAGTTTCGGTTTGATGAATACTGATGACTTGAATAGTGCTCTGTTCGAACATAAATGAATGCGCGGCTACGATGAGACAAATTGAAGTTGCATAGACAATATATGAACTCTTTGCATCTCGTTGTACCTAGCCAATTATCAAATCGAGTCTCTGGTGATGAACATTGCACACTAGCGAAAGTGTGGAGTCTTGTATGACTTTGGTGTCAATGCCTTGTGTGATGAGCTTACCATTAACCATGGATGATGACACCTAGAATTTGCCCCATTGGTCCGATTGACAAAGTGATGCAATTTCTTGAGATGATCTTAGGAAACCTTAAAGAGTGTAAACCAATGTAAAATTATACCTATTATGCGGCCTACATTGTGAGTGTTTGAACCTCTTCTGAACACCCTTTTAGTCTTACCCTTCTTTGGAAGAAACTTGATGAAACACGACCTTTCTTAATCCACTACCTATAATCCGCATGATTTGTGGTTAATTAAATAGCAAACTTAGGTCAAAAGCCTAAGTTGGGGGTGTGGTGAAAAAGGAAGGAAAGTCAAGAAGTGCAAGAAAAGTCTCCTTTAACCCATGGTGTTAAGAAAAATAAATGGGACCCCTCCATATATTAAAAAAAAGGGGATTAAAAGAAGTTGTGGAATAATGTATGAAAATACAAAAAGACACGGGGTTTCCAAACAATCCATGGAAAGTGAATAATGATGGCTTATGACCACTAAAGAAAATGATGAAAGAAGACGAAAGGAAGTGTTGTGAGCACCACATATCATGAGGATAAAAGTCACCGAGCCTAAATGACAATACCTTTACACTCAGCCCCATTACAAGCCTTGAAAAGACCTTTGTGATCTTGAGTAAGCTTAGGCAATTGTCAATTGGAAAATACGGGCAAACCTATGGGTAAGAGCATGCGTTATGTTCATCTTTGTGAGTGTGAGCGTTGCATTTTATTTTAGAACTTTAAATGATTAAACCATTGTGTGTGAAAATGGAATCATTCTTTGTGTGAGGGCATTTGAACACTTTGTTGAGCTTGAACTTGTATTTGAAGGAAGTATTGTGAATTTGAGAATCTTTGATAATGGTGTGTCACAACTTGAGTCTTTGAGTACACAATTGATCCTTGCATGAGTAAGTTGAGTCTTGTGTGTACTTTCATGATTGAGTCTTGTGTAATACTGTTTGAGACATCCTTTTTGAAATGTTGAACTTGAGTTTTACTTGAGGAAAAGCAAAAGTTTGAGTTGGGGATGTTCATGAGGCCACAATTTGGACTCATTTAGGGCTTTATTTTGATCGATTTAGTATCCTCAAATGCATATTTTGTCTCTATAACTGACGTAAATCCTTAAGTTTTAGGTATTTGAGTTGAGAGACAAAGCATGGACACTATCAAGCATAAAAGGAATAAGGCAGCTGAAAAAACGAAGAAATGAAGGCCTAAGGATCGCCTAATGCATTAGGTGAGTGACTGAATGACCTTAACCTCACCCAAAGTTCTAATGTGCTGAGCCATGAAGGAAAAGATAAATTTGGCGATGAAAGGGACCAGTCGGCGTGTCGCCGAATAGTTTCACGAAGCAACACCATATCGCCCAATGATTCAAAACGCAAAGATGTTGAAGGCAGTAGCTGAAAGGAGATGAACCAGACCAAATGGCGGATGGCCAAGTGCATCGGCTATCCCAACTAACTACGCCGAGTGGTTCTTCGCAGCATAAATTTTCGAAAACTATAAATACCAATTTAAATATGTATCTTAGTATGAAGTTTTACATTTCAGAAATCAAGTTGTAACGACTTATTACTGAATTTTATAATATTTCAGTTTGAGCGCTTAGAGTTTTTGGGAGACATTGTTCTTGAGGTTTGAAGCTTCTGAAGCTTTTTATCTCCAAGAAATTTGAAGTGGGCATAAAAGAATCTTCATCTTAGACGTGCTTAAAGATATTATTTATCCTACCCATTTGATGGAAACACTTTTAGGTATCGATTTCTATCTCTTTTTCATGTTTAGCTAAAACCCCAATTTTTGGGGTGTGTTATCATTACAAGAAAAACACCCTCTAAGGAAGGGAAATCTGGTCCCAAAAAGTCTAAATCTAGTCCCAAATAGCCTATTGCGACGGGAAAAGGCTGGTCGCCACCCGTCTTAATAGACCTCTTTGCTAAAGGTCAACTGTGACGGGTTCCTTTAGCTGGTCCTTAAATGGTTTTAGAGACGGAATGATAGCTAGTTGCACAAATACTTTTAGAGACCATGTATCTCGTCACAAATAGTTGATTTTCTTCTTTAAAAACTAGTAATTTTCTGGTCGTTTAATCCCTTTAGGGAAGAAAAACTACCTCATTGTAGAGCACCTTTTAGCGACTAGTGGCTACCTCATCCTTGATTAACCTTTAGGGACGAGAAGTTATCTCGTCTTAAAAGAACTTTTAGGGACAGAGCAATAGTTTTGGTCTCTAGTTGACTACCAATGTTTCTTAAGCTTTGTATCACGAAATTATAAATTTTATCAATAAACATAAGATTGCTACAAATAATCTCCAAAGAAAAGGCTGATATAAATATAAATATTGGCAATCATCCCATAATGTAAGTTTCAATATTTTCTTAAAAAAAGAGCTTAGCTAATTAACATCTCAAGCTACACTATAATATCAAGTTTTGCATAACTCCATAGCGAAATGATAATGATCTTTTGCATCTTCTATACATGCATCTTGAGTTGTAACTTCAATCTTCAAAATCTGTAACTACAAAAAATTTAAAAAGACCTTAAGTAACTATTGGTATATATGTAAGGAGTAAGATGTAAATTTTACTCTAAATTAGTTAAACTGCTCATCGCAATAAAACTCTAAAATTCAGCGAGGATTATCTAGAAACGTCAACAAGCTTCACGAATATAAGAAGATTAATAAGGAAAGCTTTGATATGCATTAAGAAAGAATTCATATCTACATCAAAACACATAAATTCGAGGACAAGATATAGTACAAATGGAGAAATTCCCCATTAAGAATGTGTGTTATGGATACTTTACAGACTCGATCAGCAACATCTCTTTATATAGAGTGTAGATGGATAGCTGAGGTCGAAGGAGTAATGGCTAAATCGTGTAGAATTCAACTTCCACCCAAATATATAGAGGAGAGTATGCATTGTATCAAGAGAAGACAATAGAGCTAATTCTGAAAGGAACCAGTAGCAGCATGATAGAGGTCTGATGTTGGATAATCTTCATAGAAGGGTATTCAGCTTACTAAATGCTCTTAGATTATAAACGTACGTAAAAAAGAGTTCAAGTGTTTTCTGTCAGAACTTCATGTGTAAAACATCCTATCAGAACTTCCAAGTATAAAATTTCAAAGCTGATCCAAATTTGTTCGTGACTAAAATTATTATGGTTTCCTCATAGTCGTGGAGTTTCCTATCAAAACTTCAACTGTCCAGTTACTAGAGTATCACAAGTCTAAATCGTCTATAATTTTCAAGTTTATATGTTTTGATGTAGTAGGTTGGGAAACAAAAACAGATTGCATTCGATAGTGTATCACAAGTCTAAATGGTCTATAGATTACATTCACAGTGATTTCATTAAATCCTAGAGAACTATCGATTGTATTCACAATGACTTTTATATCCTAAAATTTCCATGTTAAAGAGAACCCTTATGTATAACTAGGAATTGAGTCAGTTCTCGTTGAATTATTCCATCTGGAAAGAACCATGATTGATGAAACAGTGGTGGACTATCTGTGAAATACTACGATAATCAATAATGAGAGAACACAGTTGTTATCGACAATGTACTAGAAAATTGGAAAGCTGAAATGAGATATGCTTCAATGAGATACCACACTCTAGGGAGTTTTTATCGACAATGAACTGTAAAATGACGGCCTAAAATGAGATATGTGGGCAAAAGTCATAGAAATGTAAGCCACCATGCATAAATTCAACTATAAGACGATTTTAAAAAAAGTTGACCTTACACATCTCCACTACTACTAGGACAAGTGCAGTATAGTACTTCTAAAACAACTATACATGTAGAAAATAAAAAATAGAGGAAAAACACATGCGTGCAACTGCTATTTGACACAAATCTACGAAATTGAATCTTAAAGACAAAAGTTTAATAGTCTTTGGTATCTATGCAATTAAAATAGTTTTGAAAAAACTTACTTGTTTCAACTTCTTGGATGTATTTCTTTAGTTCATTGGTAAATGGAGTTTAACTTTCAGATAGTCTAGTTTAAGAACCATTGAGTTCTTGTGTATCGCGCCGTTTCCTTGACTAGAAGACATGATTAACTTTGAAAGTTCTTGTTCTCGTCTCTTCCTTACAACACCTGGAGAAAGCCAGAAGGTGCTCAGACCACAACTCATTAGCAAATAGATAGAAGATAATAAATTGATGAGAAGGTGGACATAGTATTTCATTTTCTTCTCTAATACTCAAAATAGCATAATTCAAGAACTTTTTCACCTCATCTAAGTAGGCTTCATCGACTCGATTTTCAATAAAAAGTTGCATCCATTGCTAACTAGGTGCCATAACCATGGAGAATACATAAAAATTAGATTAATAAAAAATAAAGGATAAGAAGAATCTTAAGATGCATATAGTTTGTGATTGAATAATTGGTATAGAAGTAAGTTTAATGATTCAATTACTTCAAAGATAAGTGATATAGAATACATAGAAAAAAGATTATACTGGAAAAAATCTTTGGATATGATTTAAAACTTACAAACAAAAAAGTTTATGATCCATGTGAAATTTTTTAATTGACATTTGTCAAAAAAAATTAAATTTCATTTAATCAAATTAATAGTAGTTTTCTTAGAGGCTATGTTTCATGGCTTCAAACTGATAGGTGTCTCTGTTTATTTCAATTAGATCCTTCTCTTTTTAGATATATTATTCTCTTAACTCCTGATTCATGCTATATCATTAGTGACCCATTACTTGAAGTATTTGTCAATATCAAAACAGTTAGAAATAACAATTCAAGATGAGATATACAACTCTACTGTAAGGAAAATTGACTCATATTGCTTCTACACTTCATTGAATCTTTTCCCTTCTAAAAGCTACTTAAAATAGAAGTACGGAATGATGACATCTTAGAAGGAATGATATTTAACCTATGCTTGTTACGAGAATTAGCATCTAACCACGAGGATCAGAAAGATGAAATTGATGATTTGATGAAGTTGTTTGTAAAGGTCAGCCGCTTGAAGTTCTGTTGCAGGAAAAGATAAGTAAGATGTATGTTTTAAAGACGGATATCTCACAAAACTGCAAGGACACATGATTGTTTTCACGTAAAAACTTAGAGCTGACTACCAGTGCCAAGGAAACCATAGAAGGAAAATGTTCCATCGAGGAGGAATTGTTAGAGAAAAGGAAAGTCTGTCAGAACTTACAGATAGAAATTACCAAGTATGATGATATTGTTGACAAAATGAGAAATTCAATTGAATGTTCATAGAGAAATCTGAATGGTGTTACTAATGAGAAGGAAGACCTCCATAGAAAATTCTCATGTTCAAAACGAAACTAGAGACAACACAAAGTCTTGTGGAGGAAAGTGAAGAAATTTTCATAGAAACAAAAGGGGTTGACTTGTGATTTAAGCTACTTTCTTCAGCTACTAACTCTGATGTTTTCCTTATTTTTCCTTTTTACTGATCCCCATTTACTTACAACAATATTCTATTCATGTTAGGTGGCCGAGATAGCAAAACATCAGGCTGATGAGAAAGAAGAGGAGGTTAAATTGTTCATGAGGTTTGTTGACGAACTAAAACGCATAGTGAATGTACCAGAAAAGGAGGTACTCATTCTTGGCTAAGCTAAATGTATTTATCCTTTAATAATATGACTTCCCACTTAATAGGTTTAACTTTTCTCAGGACAGGCTGAGCAACATCAGTTACAAAGAAAGGGGCTAGAAATGGAACTTCATTCCATCAAGCAACAAATGAACTTCATGATTGAAATTCGTAATTTATTCTAGTTAGATAGAAATCTCATAGGAATTAGTGGCACGTTACTACGCATATGGATCAGTTTGAATAACTTCAACAACTTTTCCCGCCTTCTCTGTTAGCCTAAAAAGTTGAACAATAGTTCAGTTGTTATTCAAGATGGATTTCTCAAGTTTAATACAACTCGCTCAATGCTCTATCAGAACATTATTTTACCTCATTGAGCTGTGAGTGCCTTTGTTCAAGAAAGGTTAATTGCTCTCTTGCTATTTAGGAACACTAAGTTCTCCTATGGTTGATCCCCTTCACTTTTGGGATCTTATCACACTACAAACTTAAATCTATTTTTAAATACATGATTAGTTATCTAAGAGAAGAAGAGTAATCTTAACAAGAAGAGTAACTCAAAGAAAACAAACAACACACCGAATTAGAGAAGAAAATAGAAATCAACTCGCAAAAGAGGAGGCATACCTAAGATAGTAGTAGACAGTAAACATAGATTCAGTTAGACAAGAATGGAAGAATATATGGTGCTACTATTAGAACTTATCTTCTTGAAAGATCTCGAGTTCTCCAAGTTTCAAACCCAAATAGAACTATTATTTTTTCTACCTTTTATGTGCAACACCATATGAGGTAATTTGCATTAGTTCAAGTTAATTAGATTGTAAAATATAATTGATTCTTTAGACATGCGAATACACTATGATATGATACATTTATATTAGATAACTTCATAAAAGTGCAATTGCAATTCCAAATTCTTTTAGTTAGATAGAAAGTTGTTAGGAACTAGTAGCAGGTGACTATGCACATGGATCAGTTGAACAACTGCAACTACTTTGTTTCACTGCTAGTCTAAAAATCAGAAAAATACTTCACTTGTAATTCATAATGGATTTCTCATGTTTAATACAACTCTATCTGTCGTCTCTCAAACACTATTTTAGTTCATCTAGCTACGACATCCTTTGTTACAAGAACGGTTAGGAGCACTCTATTCTCTTAAGATTAATCCCCTTCATATTTTGGATCTTATCACATCACAAACTTTAATTTATTTTTAAAAAACAACTAACTAGTCTAACAGAAAAGAGTATATCAAACAAGAAGAGTTATAAATCGCATAAAACAAACAACAAATCATAGTTAGAGACGAAAAAAATCAAACTCGCGAAGGTGGGCATACCTGAGATTCGAGTAAGATAGAAAATAGAGATTGAGTTAAGATCTCTACTCGGCAGACCTGTGGTTTCTCTGTTTTGAGAAAACAGAGATGAAATGCCGAGAGCTATGAGCAATGCTGAGATCGCTACCAAGCATATGCAGCTACGGTTTTCTGATTCGCGACACTGTTTTGAGAAATAAAGCGTCCTTTTGTCTTTGTTTTTTTAGAATTTTAGTTCACTTATGTTTTGGCTCTAAGTTTTGGTGAAAATTGAATTTTATTAAAATTGAAGTTGCCACTTTCTACCCCTAAATTATAATTTGGGACCAATTATTTATTTCTTTAGAGACTAGATTTATTACCTTCACAAAAAGATACATAATTAAGGACCTAAATAAAATATCGTCCCAATAGATAGACTTTTAGAGACGTGATTATTAACTCGTTCCTAAATGTTGGTCTTAAATATAGCTTTTTCTTGTAGTGTATATGAATATGGGTTAAATTTACTGTTGGGTATTGCTCATTATTAGTCTATTTTTTGTTTAAATGTGATTTCGTTTAGTTGTTGTGTTTGAACTTAATGGTATTGTATTTGCAATTATGATTTATTCTTAATGTTTTTTGCTTGCTTGAGAGAGGTTTTAAAACCGAAACTACTAAATCGATAGCCTGTGGTTATTGGGTCATTGTGGGTTTAGCTCGAGAGAGTGAATCCTAGACCTTCTCCCACACATTCAGCTCGAGAAAGTGAATGGGCTAAGGCGAAGGTTGTGCTTAATTGCTGCAACTCGGTTTTCGAGAGAAATCAAGTTGATTCGGGATAAGTTGTTCGAGAGAAAATTTACCCCCACTAAAGTCTAGCTTAGTTAAAAATGTTCAGCAGTTTACTATCAATAGCATTCACCCGGTTATTTATTTTATCCCATATTCCTATCACATCCCAAAAATCACGTCTCCCTATCTCGCATCTTTATATTTTTGCTATTTTTCTTTATTAGTTAAATACAAACCCCCTATTGATAATTGACATTTGTGTCACTTGTTGATTTAGTATGCTTTTACTCGTAAATATTTATAGCTATGATTGACTAGAACATAATTTTACTTTTCTACTTAATTCTGGATTACTAACCGATCCCTTGGGATTCGACCCCAACCCATTCGGTTGAGTTATATTATTACACGCGATCGTTGACACTTGAATTGGAAGTAGTGTCTTGATACGTGAAGTCAAAATGGCGCCGCTGCTGGGGAGTGATGTTAATTGAGATTTTTAGTTAAGTTGGATTTTGTCCTTATTAGTGATAGCTCTACTCACTTAATTTTTAGATTTATTTTGCTTGTTTGTGTGTTGAAATAAGAAAAATGAGTGTAAAGGATGAAAACGTTAACCAAATAGATTACCCTTGTTGAGGTTATTGAACTTTAAGGATAACCTCCTAACATTCCAGCAATTGGAAAGTGAGACTATCCATGATATGTGGCCGATATTGTAGGCATTTCTACAGCAATGCCCGAATCATGGAATGCCAGACAAATTGCTGCTGTAATGCTTCTATAGAGGCCTTGGTCCCAAAAATAGAAGCATTGTTGATCAACTTTTTGCAAGTTGTTTGATACGAAAACCCTATGGATTAGTAGCCCAACACTTTGATGGGATGATTAAAGCCAACAAGGAAGCAGAAAAGGACCAAGAATGGGTTGCATTGTTGATTCAGCTGGACGACCTATCCAAAAAGGTATGGAAGTTGGATGCAAGGTTTAAAAAGAAGAGCAAGTACCTTCCCCCTCGCAAGTGTAGTAAGATGAAACAACATGAGGATGGACAAAATGGAGAAATCCTCTCACTCATTCTACACATAATCGAGGAACAAGATAGAGTGTTGAATGAGATAAACGAGAATGTCGAAATGTTGAACCAGATGAAGACATCCCATTCCACGATTATTCTGCTACAAGACGCCCAAATAGGCCAAGTGTTGTCATGTCTCTACCCACATCATAAAGAGGGGTTACGTAGTAATACTATGGCTAACCCCAAGAATGAGGTTTGAATAGTGACTTGCATCGTGCCACGACGTTAACTAAGGCGCTATTTGGGAGACAACCCATAACCCTTTATTGCTTTATTTTTGTTTTTGAAATAATTGTGTGTTGATCTTGCAACTAAAGTGTGGAGTGTGTTTGAAAATTACAGGTTGGCGAGCTAAAAGGTCCAGTCAGCACATCACCGCAGAGGTCGGCGTGCCCAACCTAATCCGCCGTTTGACTCAAGACATATTCAGAATGGAGTTTGTAAAACTCAGCCAGTGAATACTCGGTGAGTCACCGAGTGGGTCGGCGAGCGTGACTAACGTCGCCGAATAGGCGAGAACGGGACAGTTTTAAAGGCCAATGGTTTCAAAGATTCAAAACCTTCGCTTTCCCTCACTTTCAAACTTCCCAAACTCACACCTAGTTAGTATTTTCAATAATTTGCGCTCCATAAGTATTTTGGTTGTTGATTGGTGCTCGGAGTTTGGATTACATTGCCGCCTAGAATTTCAAACTACTTTAATCAGCATAAAAGGTTGGTTTTCCAAAACCTGAGTTTATTTTATTGAATTTGTACTCATTTGCAATGATCTTATCTTAGTGATGTGTGCTAGACCTCTCTGTTAGGATTAGAATGTTTGAATGCCGATTTTAATTTGATGAACTTAACCGTATTGATTTGGTCGTCGAATGCGCGTAAATTTGTGCCTTAAAATGAATTCAATTTTGTGGGGTTGTGCTTGCATGTTTGTTAAATTGGTTGGGTGAAGTCTGAGTAGCCAGTATTTGGGCTAAATGGCGTAAATTGCACAATGATAGACTGGATGACACCATTTTTAAGGGTAGAAGTCGTCAAATGGCCAAAGTTGTCAAAATCAGGAGAAGTCTGAGTATCCAGAGGTGATGGGTGTTATGGGTCTGAGATTAATTTAACTAGTGCATGCTTTGATTTTGTTTTTGAGGGTTTCGGGGTTGAATTCGAGAAGTTGAGTTAAAAATAGGCACTTTGGGCGAGCTAGGTAGAGGTCAGCGAACCACTCGGCGGTTTGCCTAATGTCCCTATCTCGCCTTTAATTTCATGCTTAATAAGTAGTTGAATTCTGTAATTTTGGTGAGAAGCCTGAGGTCGCCGAAAGCACTCGGCGACTCACCAAAGGTATTCTTCATTGCCCTTTGTCTGCACCCCTAAACCCTTTTTGCACAGAAACTTTTTGTAGGCTAGCCCTTGCTCGCCGAAAGTTATCAGCGAATTCGCCGAAAGGGACCTCCCATCGCCGACTTGCTGAGAATTTTGAGCCAATCCTTTCGGCGAGCCTGATTTAGTTTGCCAAAGAGATTAGGCTACTCGCCGACTTGATCGACGAGTCTATCTGCAGTCACTTTTCTGTGCTTTGATATGAATATTTATTAATTTCTCGTTGATGTTTACCAAATATGGTACGAACAAATATAGACGGGCCATCCAAGAAAAAAGCACGGAGCATTACTATAAATGAAAAGGGATCAAATCCTCCAAAAGAGAGAAGGCAAAAACTTGCACTAGGATACAAAGGAAAAATAAAGAAGCACACATCTGAGAGAGTAGCTGTGGACACCCAGGCTAATTTGTCTAAGCCTGAGGACGATCAACCTTTGTTGTCCCAAAGGAACGAGATATGGGCTAGATCTCGGTTTTGAAAGCCGAAGTAGCAGAATTGAGGAAGGACATAGACTATCTAAAGTTTACCGACTTCACTTCATTAAAGTCTACCATCGGAGATGCATCCAGGGAAGAAGTAGTAGTCGATGAGTCAGATGATGAGACTGATGAGGAGCAGATAGTGATACCTGAAGAGACCATATATAGGGACTTGCCGGATCTTGGGGAGAAGATCATGCAGTCGGAGATCCAGAAATCACCGACCGAGACTGGTTTGGTAGCCCCTAGTGGGTCTAGTACTGTTGTTACCTCTGAGGTGAGTATGGGCACTGATGCCCAAAGCTAGACCAATGCACCGGGAACTGATACCCAGACAGATGGAGTGACTGCATAGACAGGATCCCCTCTTTACCTACCTCTCTGTCTTACTTTATTTAACTTTCGAATATTTTCTTTTTCATTTGAGGAAAAATGATTTTTGTCGTGGTGGGGTGAGTCCCACCTTTGTGCATATTAGTTTTGTTTATATATTGGGCTTTGAGCTAAATTCTTGTTATACACTGCTTTTTGTTGAAATTTTGAGCTCGTGGATCCTTGCTTTTAATTGTAAATGATTTTTAACCCTCCCAAAAAAAAATTGCCACCTCTTGAATGTATTGAATGTGGCTGTTCTCTTGCAAATATGAGTATCGATTTTGATTAATATCGATGACTCGAATAGTGCTCATAATCGAACAAAAATGAATGTACAGCTACGACGAGGCCAATTGAAGTTGTATAGAAAATATGTGAACTCTTTGCATCTCGTTGTGACAAGACAATTATCTGATCAATTCTCTTGTGATGATTGTTGCACACAAGAAAAAGTGTGGAGTCTTTTTTTACATTGGTGTCAATGCCGTGTGTGATGAGGTTACCATGACCGATGCATGGTGACACCTAGAATTTTCCCCGTTGGTTCGATTGACGAAGTAATGGGATCTCATGATATGGTCTTAGGCAACTTTGAAGAGTGTGAGCCAATTTCACATTATACCTCTTTTGTGGCCTACCTTGTGAATGTGTGTGAACCTCTTATGAACACCCTTTAAGCCTTACCCTTGTTTGGAAGAAACATGATGAAAACATGACCTTTCTTAATCCACTACCTATTATCCTCATAATTTTGGTTGATTGAATAGCCAACTTAGGCCCTAAGTTGGGGGTGTGGTGAAAAAGGGAAGGCAAGTCAAGAAGTTCAAGAAAAGTCTCTTTTAACCCATGGTGTTGAGAAAAAAAATGGAACCCCTCCATATATATATATAAAGGGGGATAAAAACAGTTGTGGAATGAAGTATGAAAATACAAAAAGACATGGGGTTCCAAACAATCCATGGAAAGTGAATAATGGGATGACTTATGAGCACTAAAGAAAATGATGAAAGAAAAGGAAAGCAACTGTTGTGAGCACCACATTTCATGATGATAAAAGTCACGGAGCCTAAATTACCATACCTTTACACTCAGCCCCATTACCAACCTTGAAAAGACCTTTGTGATCTTGAGTAAGCTGAAACAATTGTCAATTGGAAAATACGGGCAAACCTATGAGTGAAAGCATGGATTATGTTCATATCTGTGAATGTGAGTGTTGCATTTGATTCTAGAACTTTAAATGATTAAACCATTGTGTATGAAAGTGGAATCATTCTTTGTGTGAGGGCATTTGAATACTTTGTTGACCTTGAACTTGCATTTAAAGCAAGTATTGTGAATTTGAGAATCTTTCATAATGGTGTGTGATGCTTATCGTGACCAACGACACTAACCTATAGTATGAGTGTCTACGATCATCGATAATATAGTAACCCAACCAAGGTTTGGGGTCGCATCCTAAGGGAGAGGTTTTGAGAATTAGTAGAAAAATAAAATTAAGTTCAAACTAGTCGTAGCTAAAGACTTTAACGATTAAAAACATTGTAAATTAAAAGGAGTGATACAAAGGTGACAAATATCAAATTGGGGTTTTGTCACAAGTAGTAAAAAACAACAAAAATAACTAGAACATAAAGTATGGGGACAAGTTCTTGGGGTGTGACTGCAATACAAGTTGAGATAAATCGTTGGGGACATGCTTTTGATACGAAATTTGCAAGACAATAGTGACTAGGCTAAGCTTTATCTGGAAATAAGTTCCCTCTCAGGCAACTTACCCTGTTTCAAATGCGTTCTTCTCGTACACCCATTTGTTGCATGAAGGCCAGCCTACACCTTACCCCACTCACTTTATCGAGCTGAGTGTTAGGATATGGGACTAGGGCTCACCCTCTCGGGTTGAACCTCATGTCGACCCTCTCCTTAGGCCATCAGTCTGGTGGTCTTGGTTTCGCGACCTCCCTCTCGAGCAAACTGAAACTCATGGGTGGTTTGTAGTTGCAAGTACAAACCCCTTAGATTAAACAACAACCAGTAGGTGAAATAACCATTAAAATACATCTATCCTATCAACAAGAAAGACCCAACAACAATATCAACACATATTTGCTAAATCATACCCCAAGACTAGGGGATTTTAGCCACACATCAAGAAATAACAAAATGCACCTAAAACGATACCAAAATCAAATGGGTATAAGGAATTAAACCTTGATTTAAGCAAAAGAAGAGGAATGGAGAAGACCCACTTTCAACTTGGGGAAGATGAAATCCTTCTTTTTTCAAGTCTCCCAAAAAAACCCTCTCCAAACATGAGGGAAAATATCCCAAAAAGTACTATTCTATTCTGAAAATAAAAATAAATGTTCGACTCTCAAAAATTAATAACAATTTTATTATTTATAGACTTCAAAAAATATTGTTGGCAGATCTTTTGGCGAGGTTATTCGCAATGGCCGATTAACACGACAATTAGCCCTTTGGTGCGATTCGTCGTCGTCTTGCACTAGCCTTCAGCATGGTCGTGCTCTTTGTCATTGGGTGAGATAGTACTGCATTGCAGAATTATTTGGCAAAATGTCAACTGCTCCTTTCATCGCCTTTTTTAACTTGCTCCTTCAGGGCTTCGCGTACTGGAACAAAGGGTAAAGTGCGTCCCTTCGGCGAATCGCTAAGTGTGATTGGCGATGCTCAGGGTTCAGCATCTTCATTCTTTTCAGCCTTCTTGTTCCATTTTGCGCCTAAGTGTCCATTCTTCCACTAAAACTTCAAATACCTAAAACTTAAGAGTTTTCATCAGATATTAAGATAAAATAAGCATTTGAGGACACTATTTCTATCAAAATAATGCCCTAAATGAGTCTATTTTGTGGACTTATCAACACACCCAAATTAAAATTTCGCTTGTCCTCAAGCAAGCTTAAGTTCAGCCGTTCAAAAGGGATGTCTCAAACAGTGCTACATAAGACTCAATCATGAATGCAGACACCAATACTCAAATTACTCATGCAAAGATCAACTGTGTACTCAAAGATTCAAGTTGTGACAAACCATTACAAAGAATCTAATGTTCGCAATACTTGCTACTTGTGCAAGTTCAAGCTCAACAAAAAGTATCTGAAATCCCTCAGATAAAGAATGATTGCATATTCACATACAGAGGTTAATCAATTCAAGATCAGGAATCAGATGCAACGCTCATACTTAAAAAAAAAAACATAATGCATGTTTGCACCTATAGGCTTGCCCTTATTTTCCAATTGATCTTCGGTTCGGCTCACTCAAGATGAAAAAGGTCTTTCTAAGGCTTGTAATGGGGCTGAGTGTAAAGGTATGGTCATTTAGGCTCAGTGACTTTTCATCATTAGATGTGGTTTTCTCAAGACATCCCCTTCATTTCCTTTATCAATTCTTCTTCAAGTGCTTCTAAGTCATCTTTTTATTCACTCTCCATGGATTGCTTGGAAAACCAATTTCTTTTTGCACTCTTATTCCACAACTTCTTCTTTTTAAGTCTTTTATTTTCTTTTTCTTTTCCTTTTATATATATATTTATATATGGAGGGTTTCCATTTTTCCGCAATACCGTGGGTTAATGAAGACTTTTCTTACACTTCTTGAATTCTCCTTTTCCTTTTAACCACACCCCCAACTTAGGCTTTTGCCCTTAGTTGGTCTTTCACTAAATCACAAATCAAGAGGATTATAGGTTGTGGATCAAGTAAGGTCTATGGTTCATCAAGGTTCTTCCAAAGAAAGGTAAGGCTCAAAGGGTGTTCAAGAAAGTTTCACACGCTTACGGGTAGGCCACAAAAGAGGTATATGTCAAGTGGATTACACTCTGCAAAAGTTGCCTAAGATCATCTCAAGAGCACACCTTAGTAAATCAATCAGACTAACAGGGAAAATTCTAGGTTTATTCATGCAAGGTTCAAAGTAAGCTCATCACACAAGGCATCGACACTTAAGTCAAACAAGACTAAAAACTTTCGCTAGTGTGTAACGGTCATTACAAGAGAATCAATTAGATAAATGGATAATCACAATGAGATGCAAAGAGTTCACATATTGTCTATGCAACTTCATTTGGCCTCATCGTAGCCGTACATTCATGTTCATTCGATTGTAAGCACTATTCAAGTCATCGATATTGATCGGAACTGAGACTCAAATTTACAAGAGAACAACCACTTTCAATCACAAGAGGTGGCGAAATTTTTGAACAACAAATTTTTTTCAGAAGGGTAAAAATAGTTTTGCAATTTAAAACAAAAAGGAGCCACAAGCTTAAACATTCGCACAAGCAATATCAAACAATTTCAAGCAAAATAGCCCAAATATGTACGGAAGACAACATTCAAAACTACACACAAAGGTGAGCCTAACCCCACCACAAATAAAAACATTTGTCCTCTAACGTAAATAAAGGTATCCAAGAGTAAAAATAGAGAAAAATAGAGAGGGAGGTAAAGAGGGATCTTGTCTACGTAGACGCTCCATCTTTCGGTGCATCAGTGCCCGGTGTAGTGCTCTGAATATCGGCATCATTGCCCGGAGTAACCTCAAAAGGACCAGCAGACGACAATATGATATGATCATTGCAAATGAGTACCAAATTTTTTAAAGTAAACTCGAGTTTCGGAAAACCAACCTTAGTGCCGATTAAAGTACTTTGAAATGCTAGGCTGCAATGAAATTCAACTCCGATCACAAATAAACAACCAAAATACTTATGGAATGCAAAAATATTTAAAATACTAGGTGCGAGATTTCGAAGATTAAAAGAGCGGGAAAGTGAAAGAGTTGGAAGTTTAAACCTTTGGCCTGTTAAGAAACCGTCCAGTTCTCACCCATTCGGTGACATTAGTCGTGGTCGCCAATCCATTCGGCAACTCACCGAGTGGATACTTACCTTTTCGAGTTTTACTGGACCTCCAATTAAACAAGGGGTTTAAACTGCGCACTAGATCCATTCACCGACCAGGTCGGTGATTCGCCAATAAGTTCTTGGGCACACCGAGTTGTACATACTCCACTTTGAAGTTGTCTTTAGTCCAACGGTGGCATAAGTCGGGGTTGCCGACATCTTCGGCGATGCGCCGACTGGACATTTGGCTCACCCATTTGCACTTCTCACTCACTTTCCATACTTTGACCTACATAAACAACACAGTATTATTTTTTTAGTAAAAATAAAGAGGTAAAACCTTGGTTTGCCTCCCATTATCACTCTTGGGTTGTTTTTTTTATCCCATATTCCTATCACATCCCAAGAATCACGTCTCCATATCTCGCATCTTTATATTTTTCCTATTTTTGTTTATTAGTTGAATACAAACCCTCCATTGATAATTGACATTCGTTTCATTTCTTGATTTAGTATGCTTTTACTCGTAAATATTTATAGCTATGATTGACTAGAACATTATTTCACTTTTCTACTTAATTCTCGATTACTAACCGCTCCCTTGGGACTCGACTCCAACCCATTCGGTTGGGTTTTATTACTACACTGGATCATTGCCACTTGAATTGGAAATAGTGTCTTTTATTACGTCAAACATCAAAATGGACCACTTGAATTGGAAATAGTGTCTTTATATTGGGGTGAACTGAGACCCACCTTTATGCATATTAGTTTTGTTTATATATTCGACTTTGAGCTAAATTTGTGTTATACACTACTTTTTGTTGAAGGTTTGAGCTTGTGGCTTCTTCCTTTTAATTGTAAATGACTTTTGACCCTTCCGAAAAAAATTGCGACCTCTTGTATGTGTTGAATGTGGTTGTTCTCATGCAAATTTGAGTACTGATTTTGAGCAATACTGTCACACACCTAAATTACTAGACCAGATCTTGCATGTCGATGCATCATTTCTTTCATTTCTTCATTACTACAATATGTTTTACTCTTATTTTGGGAAATTAAAATTTTGTGATATTTGGAACCTTGCTTAAAATAAATTGTGCTCGTAATTTAAGGTATTGTGTGGGGGTATTTACGTAATTTTTCTAATTAAAATTTCATATGAATTGAAAGTGTTAGTATCAATTGTATACATATAAGTGTATATGTATACATTTTGGGCAGCACACAAAAATTTGGGGCAGCACCCTTTTAGTGACAGTTGTATATGTGACTAAGCATCACTCTTAAGACTATATTATCACACCTACTCTAGTGATTTTTGTTTGGAGCTGAAGTCCAAGAACCTAAGAACATTTTCTAACCTGTTGTTCATCAAAATCACAAGAAAAAACCTTGGTCTTTCTAGCTGGAAATCGAGACATCCAACCTTTTGGTAAGTAATCAAAACTTGTTTTTTTTAGCTGAGTAGTGTCTAGTACTTTTAGAATTTCTCGTTCTGTATAACTTTTTTTTCTATGAATAAATATGATTTGGAAAGCTAATTCCTATACCTACAACTCTTCTGTTTATGGCAAACTCTAATTTAGCTTTTATGACTACAATATAAGGGACGCAACATAGGACATGTTCTGTCCAGATTCTGGAATTTCAAATCCTTTATGTTCAACTGTTAGTGTTTTGATAATATCTTTATATACAAAGCGTCTTTTTCGGAGATTCTTGATTATTTGCAAGCTTAAGAGATGTACCTACAACTTTTATGAAGGATATAAATTCCATTTTGGCCATTTTATGTTTCAAATCTAAGTTGCGATATGCAGCGCTTTTACTGGGCAGAATTTCTATTTTTGGAGTATAGTCATATTTGTACAGGTTAGGCTTACTTGTGATGATAACCCTGTGTTACGCCATCATTATTGAGCTACTAGAAAGTAAATAAGTTATTGAATTCATTTTTTAAGGTTGTATATCCTCATGTACGAATTGAAGACTTTGATGCGCTGGTTGGTTTACGATTTGAACTCGTGAAGTTGTGTTGGCCTGTTTTTGTGCTAAAGAACTGAGGTTTGTGTATAAACTTGTACTTGCACTATTTTAGCTGCTGGTATATCTGAAAATTGATCTTGGTACCTTGGTTACCTTTTGTCACTTTGCATTGTGGTGTTAGTATCCTTTAAGATGTTTAAGACACTTGTGTAACTCGCCCACTTGTACGGATTGTTTGATCACTTGGCACTCTTGTTGGGACCTTGTCCTTCTTGTGATTGTGCCTTTGTCACTATTGACATACCTCTTGATTCGGATCATTTGCCATCTTGACTCTGGATTTTTCGTCCGTCTTAGGAATGGAAGTTGTCCATTTTAAGTACGACCTAGAAAGCCATTTTTATATGGTTCTTGGTTCTCTTATTTATTGGGTTTTGACCTTTCTTGATACCTGCTTGTACTTGGTGTGACAACATGATGTATATATTGGCGAGCCTTGTTGTTGAATCTCTTGGAAAACTGTGCTATGAGCATTCTTGACATTTGGATCATTAAATATAAAACTCGATACTCTTTATATATTGTTTACTTGATTTATTTATTATGTTCAATTATGTTGCCCTTGACTTAAGAATGATAACTTGCTGAATTTGAGGGCTCCAAACCTATAGTTTTTACACCACTAAGCTATATGCTTAGCGATAGTTGTTTCTATCGTAGAGGTTGTTCGAGATGATGCTTGAAGCTGGCCATTGGAGATGGATGTTTTGAGATCCTTAAGGAAGATCACATTTGCATATACGCATCTATATTTTGTATAAACCTTGGGACTTGTACATATTCTATGTGTTGTATATTTACATGGGATTTTAAGGGTTGATTTGATCATGTCACCATGAGTTGTAATATAAATATGGCTATATGTTTTGTTTTTTTTGAGACGTGTAAACCCAAGTCTTTTAATATCCTAAATCTACTATTACTTTCGAATGTTTGTGTGAAGCATGAGCTGGCTGATTTTGGTTCTCGAAAGCTTGTAATATTCTTATTTTTTCATCCTTGAGTGTGATGATAAAATATATACATAAAAAGCTCGTCGGTTATTTTCTTAAATTACTTTTTGGAGGTCATTATGCATCTAATCCATCTACTAGATTATAATCAGTATGCCCTCGTTAATCACTTTTGAGTGTCACAAGTATAAGTTAATTCTCTTTAAAAAGGGTCGCTTCAAGTGTTGGTATCAGAGCATTGGTTTGTGGTTCTAGGAATTTTGATTTGAATTACTTGTATACCTGTTCACTTTTGAAAAAGGTTATATTTTTATTATTTTGTCAATTACATGGTTTATAATATTTTTATAGAATGTAGAGTGCATATGCATCAAGTACATATTCCTAATACAATGTGATATTTCCTTTTGAAGGAATTAAGTCATGGACAATTCTTCTAACCCACCAATGGAAGCTGCTCGTGAAGGTTCGGGTGCCTCTGTTTCCGAACCTCATGCACTGGAAGAGGTTGGAGAACATATCTCGAATATGTATGTTCCCCACACTAGTTGTTCTGAAGTGGGAAACCATCAGGGTGTAAGAGCTGGTCCATATCCTCACATGAGTCATGGTACTCAAACCATGAATCGTCATTTTCAACAAATGGCTGAATTATTTTACCACATGACTGAATCAATGCATGATATCCATAGGATTAACTTTGAGAAAATGAGGAAAATGGGTGGAGTGGAGTTTGAAGACACTGTTGATCCCACTGATGTTGAGCAATGGCTTAATCACATGGAGAGGGTATTTGAGTAGTTAGAGTGCTCAGATGTTGCAAAATTTAAGTATGCTATTTAACTATTACAAAAGGATGCTTACGATTGGTGGGTAAGTGTTTCGAATTCCAAGGTAAAACCTCCTATTCTTACTTGGGATGATTTTCTTAAGGAATTTCGTATGAAGTATGTCCCACCTGCTTATTGTGATGCAAAGAAAAATGAGTTTTTGAATCTAAGGCAACGAGGCATGTCTATTGCTCAATACGATCAGAAGTTTCTAAGGCTCTCTCACTATGCTGGTGATATTATTAAAGAGGAAACAAACAAGTGCAAGAAGTTTGAAGACGGTTTAAGTGATTCCAATAGGAAGAATGTGGCCATCCTGCAACAAGTGAAATTTTGTAAGTTAGTGTCTGCTGCTTTTACTTGGGAACGACTTGATAAAGAAGACGCTAGTAGAAATGAAAGCAGATTCCGAAAGCCTAGACCAGATTTTAGGGGTCCATCTAATAGGGGAAGGTTTGATAATTATAAGGCTGGTAGTGATAACAGGCCACCTCAACAAAGGCAAAACAAATCAGAATTGTCTACAGCTAGCACTCCAAATTATGGCCAGGCAAGCCTCGCGTTCCTACTGTTCACAATGTGGAAAGAATCATTGTGGTACTTGGAGGAGATCTTCTGGTGCATGTTTCAATTGTGGGAGCTTTGATCATAAAGTGAAGGATTGTCCTAATCCTAATAATGCTCCCTTGTTGAGAACTGAAGGCTCCGTTCATAAGCCTTCTATCAATTCTCCTCAAACTAATAGAGGTGCAAGACCTAAAAACACCCAAGCAGCAGGTACACGTGGAGCTAGTCAAGCTAGTGGGCAAAGGGCTATTGCACGCGCTTATGCTATGAGGCAAATGGATGATCAAGATAGACAAGACGTGGTTGTCGGTAAATTTCACTTATTTGGCTTATGTGTGTTTACATTATTTGATCCTGGTTCTACACATTCCTATATTTGTTCATCACTTGTTCTTCCTAAAAATATGAAATCTGTGAGACATAATTACGATGTGCTGGTTGAAAGTCCTTTGGGTTATCAAGTTGTGTGTAATCAAGTTTACCAAGATTGTCCCTTCGTAATTCAAAACCTAGTCTTCCCTGCTGATTTGATTGAAATGCCCTTCAAGGATTTTGATGTTATTATCGGGATGGATTGGCTTTACAAATATCATGCGATGGTAGATTGTAGGTCTAAGCATGTGACTTTTAAAGATCCTACATTTTCACACATTAATGTACAAGGTGAAAGATCAGTGACATCTAGTTTTATTGATGCGGCCTTGACAAGAAAGTTGATGCTTCAAGGTTATGGGGCATACCTTGCTCACATAGTTGATTCACAATTGAAGAGTCCTTGTATCAAGGACATACCTGTTGTATGTGATTTTCCAGAAAACCTTCCGGGATTGCCCTAGGAAAGAGAGGTTGAATTTCCAATTGAGCTTATTCCTAGATCTACTCCTATTTCGATCACCCCTTATAGAATGGCTCCAACAGAGTTAAGATAATTGAAAGCTCAATATCAAGAACTACTTGGGAAAGGTTTAATTCGACCTAGTGTTTCTCCTTGGTGAGCCTTTGTTTTATTCATAAAGAAGAGAGATGGCACCTTGGGCTTTGTATTCACTATAGACAATTAAATAGAATAGCAACCAAGAATAGATATCCACTACCAATGATTGATGATTTGTTTGACCAACTTAAAGGTGCTAAAGTATTCTCAAAAATTGATGTAAGGTTTGTATATCACCAACTGCGGGTTAGAGGAAAAGATATTCCTAAAACTGCTTTAAGAACTCTATATGCTCATTATGATTTTTTGGTGATGCCATTCAAATTGACAAATTCTCGTGCGGTATTCATGGATCTAATGAATCGAGTATTCAAGCCTTTTCTTAATCAGTTTGTGGTTGTTTTTATGGATGATATTTTAATATTTCCAGAAGTAGTGAAGACCATGATAAACACCACCAGATTATTTTGTAAATTTTGAAGGAGAAAGAACTTTATGCTAAATTTTCCAAGTGTGAATTTTGGCTTGATGAAGTAGCTTTTCTGGGACATGTTGTATCAACTGAAGGTGTGAAGGTGAATCCTAGTAAAATACAAGCAGTTGTTGAATGGAGATCTCCCAAAAGTCTGACTGAGGTAAGAAGTTTCTTGGGCTTAGCAGGATACTACAAAAGATTTGTGAAAGGCTTATTCATTATCGCCTCTCCTTTGATTAAGCTCTTGCAGAAAGAAGTAAAGTTTATTTGGGATGGCAAACGTCAATAGAGCGTTGAAACTCTCAAATCCCTGCTAATTCAAGCGCCTATACTTACTCTACCAATTGAAGGGAAAGAGTATGTAGTATACAGTGATGCTTCTCACAATGGTCTCGAATGCATTTTGATGCATGAAGGGAAGGTAATTTCTTATGCCTCTTGCAAATTAAAACCTCATGAATTGAATTATCCTACTATTGATCTTGAACTTGCTGCTATAGTATTTTCTTTAAAAATATGGAGGCATTATTTATATGGAGAGAAATGTCATATCTTCACTGATCACAAGAGCTTAAAGTACTTGGGTACTCAAAAAGATATAAACCTTCGACAACGTAGATGAATTGAACTCATCAAGGATTATGACTACACGATTGATTATCATCCAGGTAAAGCCAATGTGTTTGTAGATGCCTTAAGTCAGAATTCCTTCGCAAGCATTTCTTTGAGTCCTTTACCCTTGTTCCTTGAGTTAAGAGCCAAGAATGTTTGTTTTACAGTTGATTCAAATGGTTCAACTATTTTTATTTTGCAAGTAAAGCCAATATTACCTGAACAGGTGAAAGAAGCAAAAATGTAAGATGAGAAACTTGTAAAATTGACCAGATAAGTTCAAAGTGGGCAAAACCTTGATTTTTCATTTATGGAGGATGGTGTCTTATTTTATCAAAAACAGGTTATGTGTCCCTAATGATGACAAATTGAGGAGAGAAATATTGAATGAAGCACATACTTCACCATATGCAATGCATGCTGGCGGTACAAAGATGTACCGGACCATCAAAGAAAATTATTGGTGGAATGGTATGAAGAGAGACATTGCGGAGTTCGTCTCTAAATGTTTGGTTTGTCAACAAGTAAAGGCATAACATCAAGTCCCAGTGGGTTTACTACAACCCTTGTCGATGCCGAAATGGAAATGGGAGTGAATAACTATGGACTTTGTTTCTGGACTTCCTCACACTCAGAGAAATCATGATTCAATATGGTTGATTGTAGACAGGCTAACCAAGAGTGCTCACTTCTTAACAATCAGGACAGATTACTCACTTGAGCGTTTAGCGGAGTTGTACATTAATGAGATTGTAAGACTACATGGAATCCCTGTGTATATTGTATCAGATCGGGATCCAAGGTTTACATCTTGATTTTGGGGTAGCTTGCACGAAGTTTTGGGTACTAAGTTTAGGTTTAGCACTTCGTTCCGTCCTCAAACTGACGGCTAGTAGAAAAGAGTGATACAAATTTTGGAGGATATTCATTGAGGTTGCATTATGGAGTTTGAAGGTAGTTAGGACAAACACTTGGCTTTGATAGAATTTGCTTACAATAATAGCTACCAATCGAGTATTCGAATGCCTCCCTATGAAGCCTTATATAGAAGAAAATGTTGGACGCCTCTTTGTTGGAGTGAAATTGGTGAAGGAAAGCTTATTGGTCCTGAAATTGTGCAACAAACAGGGGACAAGGTAAAAATTATCAAAGATAGTCTAAAGATTTCTTCGGATAGACAAAAGTCGTACGCTGATCTTAAAAGGCGTGATATTGAATATCAAGTTTGAGATAAAGTATTCTTAAAGGTGTCTCCATGGAAAAAGATTATGAGATTTGGCCAGAAAGGAAAACTTAGTCCCCGATTTATTGGACCTTATGAGATACTTGAAAAGGTTGGACCAGTTGCAAATAAATTGGCATTGCCACCTGAGTTAGACAAGATCCACAATGTCTTCCATGATTCTATGCTCAGAAGATATCGTTTTGACCCATCTCATGTTATTCCAGTTGAATCTATTAAGGTTAATCCTGACTTGACGTGTAATGAAGAACCTATTCTAATTCAAGCTCGAAAAGTAAAGCAAATTAGGAACAAGAAAATCCCCTTAATAAAGGTACTTTGGAGGAACCATTCTAGAAAAGAAGCTACGCGGGAAAGAGAAGAAGACATGAGGACCCTATATCCGCACTTCTTCCGGGACTAGTGTAAGATAAATTTCAAGACTAAATTTCTTTAAAGGGGAGAGAGTTGTAACACCCCTAAAATACTAGACCAACTCTTGAATGTCGATGCATCATCTCTTAATTACTACAATTTGTTTTACTCTTATTTTTGGAACTTGAAATTTTGTGATATTTGCAACCTTGCTTAAAATAACTTGTGCTCGTAATTTAAGGTATTGTGTGGGGGTATTTACGTAATTTTTCTAATTAAAATTTCATATAAATTGAAAGTGTTGGTATGAATTATATACATATAGGTGTATATGTATACATTTTGGGCAGCACAAAATAATTTGGGGCAACACCCTTTTAGTGACAGTTGTATATGTGACTAAGCATCACTCTTAAGACTGTATTATCACAACTCCTCTTGTGATTTTCATTTGGAACTGAAGTCCCAAAACCTAAGAACCTTTTCTAACCTGTCGTTCATCAAAATCACAAGAGAAAACCTTGGTCCTTCTAGCTGGAAGTCGAGACATCCTACCTTTTGGTGAGTAATCAAAACTTGTTTTTTTTAGCTCAGTAGTGTCTAGTACTTTTAGAATTTCACGTTCTGTATAACTCTTTTATCGGTTAATAAATACGATTTGGAAAGTTGATTCCTATACCTACAACTCTTCTGTTTATGGTAAACTCTAATTTAGTTATTATGACTACAAAATAAGGGACACAACATATGACATGTTCTGTCCAGATTGAGGAATCTGAAATCCTATATGTTCAATTGTTACTGTTTTAATTATATCTTTTTGTACAAAGCGTATTTTGCTGTGATTCTTGATTATTTGCAAGCTTAAGAGATGTACCTACATCTTTTATGAAGGATATAAATTTCATTTTTGCCATTTTCTATTTCAAATCTAGGTTGCGACATGAAGTGCTTTTATAAGGCAAAATTTCTGTTTCTGGAGTATAGTCGCATTTCTACAGGCTAGGCTTACTTACGATGATAAACCTGTGTTACGCCATCATTATTGAGCTACTAGAAAGTAAATAAGTTAATGAATTCATTTTTTAAGGTTGTATATCCTCGTGTAGGAGTTGAAGACTTTGATACACTGGTTGGTCTACGATTTGAACTCATGAAGTTGGTGTTGGACTGGTTTTGTGCTACAGAACTGAGGTTTGTGTATAAACTTGTACTTTCAGTCTTTTAACTGCTGGTATATCTGAAACTTGATCATGATACCTTGGTTACTTATTGTCACTTTGTATTGTCGTGTTGGTATCCTTTAAGACGTTAAAGACTCCTGTGTAACTTGCCCACTTGTACGGATTGTTTGATCAGTTGGCACTATTGTTGGGACTTTGTCCTTCTTGTGGCTGTGACTTTGTCACTATTGACATGCCTCTTGATTCAGATCATTTGCCATCTTGACTCTGGATTTTTAGTCCGTCTTAAGAATGGAAGTTGTCCATTTTAAGTACGAACTAGAAAGCCATTTTTAATATGGTTCTTGGTTCTCTTGATTATTGGGTTTTGACCCTTCTTGATACCTGCTTGTACTGGGTGTGACGACATGATGTATATATTGGGCGAGCCTTTTTGTTGAATCTCTTGGAAAACTGTGCTATGAGCATTCTTGAGTTTTGGATCTTTAAATATAAAACTCGATACTATTTATATATTGTTTACTTGATTATTTTATTATGTTCAATTATGTTTCCTTTGACTTGAGAATGGTAACTTGCTGAATTTGACGGCTCCAAACAAATAGTTTTTACACCACTAAGCTATATGCTTAGCGATAGTTGTTTCTATCGTAGGAGTTGTTCAAGATGATGCTTGAAGCTGGCCATTAGAGATGAATGTTTTGAGAGCCTTAAGGAAGATCACATTTGCATATAGGCATCTATATTTTGTATAAACCTTGGGACTTGTACATATTCTATGTGTTGTATATTTACCTTGATTTTGAAGGCTGATTTGATCATATCACCATGAGTTGTAATATAAATATAACTATATGTTTTATTCTTTTTGGGGTGTGTAAACCCAGGTCTTGTAATATCCTAAATCTACTATTACTTTCGAATGTTTGTACGAAGCATAAGCAGACTGATTTTGGTACTCGAAAGCTTGTAATATTCTTATTATTTCATCCTTGAGTGTGACGATAATATATATACATGAAAAGCTCGTCGGTTATTTGCTTAAATTACTTTTCGGAGGTCATTATGCATCTAATCCCTCTACTCGATTATAATCAGTATGCCCTCGTTAATCGTTTTTGAGTTTCGTAAGTATAAGCTAAGTCTCTTTAAAAAGGGTCGCTTCAACTACCGATGACTAGAATAGTGCTCATAATCGAACATAAATTAAAGCGAGGCTACGACAAGGCCAATTGAAGTTGCATAGACAATATGTGGACCCTTTGCATATCGTTGTGACTAGTCGATTATCGAATCGATTCTCTTGTGATGATTGTTGCACACCAGCAAAAGTGTGGAGTTTTGTTTGACTTTGGTGTCAATGCCGTATGTGATGAGCTTACCGTGAACCATGCATGGTGACACATGGAATTTTCCCCGTTGGTCCAGTTGACGAAGTGATGTAATCTCATGATATGATCTTAGGCAACTTCGATATGTGTTAGCCAATTTGACATCATATCTCTTTTGTGGTGTACCTTGTGAGTGTGTGTGGATATATTTTGAACGCCCTTTTAGCCTTACCCTTCTTTGGAAGAAATTTGATGAAAAAACGACCTTTCTTAATCCACTACCTATAATCCTCATGATTTGTGGTTGATTCAATAGCCAAGTTGGGCCAAAAGCCTAAGTTGGGGGCGTGGTGAAAAAGGGAAGGCAAGTCATGACGTGTAAGAAAAGTCTCCTTTAACCCATGTTGTTGAGAAAATAAAATAGGACCCCTCCAAATATTTATAAAAAAAGGGGATTAAAAAAAGTTGTGGAATAAAGTATGAAAATACAAAAAGACATTGGGTTTCAAAACAATCCATGGAAAGTGAATAATGGGATGACTTATGACCACTAAAGAAAATGATGAAAGAAGAGCAAAGGAACTATTGTGAGCACCACATTTCATGAGGATAAAACTCACCGACCTTAAATGACCATAACTTTACACTAATCCCCATTACAAGCCTTAAAAAGACCTTTGTGATCTTGAGTGAGCTGAAGCAATTGTCAATTGGAAGTTACTGGCAAACCTATGGGTGAAAGAATGCATTATGTTCATCTTTGTGAGTGTGAGCGTTGCATTTGATTTCGGATCTTTTAATTATTAAACCATTGCGTGTGAAAATAGAATCATCCTTTGTGTGAGAGTATTTGAACTTGCATTTGGAGCAAGTATTGTGAATTTGAGAATCTTTGATAATTATGTGTCACAACTTGAGTCTTCGAGTAAACAATTGAACATTGCATGAGTATGTTGAGTCTTGTGTGTACATTCATAATTGAGTCTTGTGTAGCACTGTTTGAGACATCCTTTTAGAACTGCTAAACTTGAGTTTTACTTGAGGACAAGCAAAAGTTTAAGTTGGGGGTGATGATGAGTCCACAATTTGGACTCATTTAGTGCTTTATTTTGATCGATTTAGTGTCCTCAAATGCATATTTTGTCTCAATAACTGATGTAAATCATTAGTATCAAGTTGTAGGAAATTATTACTGATTTTTATAATATTTCAATTTGAGTTCTTAGAGATTTTGGGATACATTGTTCTTGAGCTTTGAATGTTTTGAAGGTTTTCATCTCTAAAAAATTGGAAGTGGGAATCGATGAATCTTCATCTTAGACGTGTTTAAAGACATTATTTATCGTACCCATTTGATGGAAACACTTTTAGGTATCGATTTCTATATATTTTTCATGTCTAGCTAAAACCCCAATTCTTGGGGTGTGATTATGTAAATATGGGTTAAATTTATTGTTGGGTATTGTTCATTGTTAGTCTATTTGTTGTTTAGATGTGATTTCGTTTAGTAGTTGTGTTTGAACTTAATAGGAATGTAGTTGCAAATATGATTTCATCTTAGTGTGTTTGGCTTGCTCGAGAGAGGAGTTTTATCACCAAAACTTCTAAGTCGATTGTCTGTGGTTATTGGGTCATCGTGGGTTCAGCTTGAGAGAGTGAATCCTAGATCTTCTCCCACTCATTCAGCTCGAGAGAGTGAATGGGCTAAGGCGAAAGTTGTGGTTAATTTCTTCAAATCTGTGCTTGAGAGAAACTGAGTTGATTTGGGATAAGTTTTTCGAGGGAAAATATACCCCCACTAATGTCTAGCTTAGTTACAAATGTTCAGCAATTTACTATCAATAGCATTTACCCCGTTGTTTATTTTATCACATATTCCTACCACATCACAAGAATCACATCTCCCTATCTCACAATTTTTATATTTTTGTTTATTAGTTGAATTCAAACCTCCCATTGATAACTGACATTCGTGTCACCTTTGTATTTAGTATACTTTTACTTGTAAATATTTATAGCAATGATTGACTAGAACATAATTTTACTTTCTACTTCATTCTCGATTACTAACTGGTCCTTTGGGACTAGACCCCAACCCATTCGATTGTGTTATATTACTACACACGATCGTTGACACTTGAATTGGAAGTAGTGTCTTGATACGTGAAGTCAAAATTCCCTCTTTTAAACAACAAATAGACTTATGCCAATTTGCAAATACTAAATGACAATGATCGTTCGTCAGTATAATAACCCAACTACGTGAGTTGGAGTCAATCCCACATGGAGTAGTACTTCCTTCAAAATCAATAATAAAAGTACAATGACAATCTCTTCAATCGAACAAATTCTTGCGCAATTAATGTTCAAATCTCAAATTTCGGGTTTTAACTACCAATCCCAATTAACACTTCAACACAAGCAATAAAATATTAGAGTAAAATTTGGGGAATTGATCAGCCAATTATTAAATCTCAACGAAATGAATAAACATTACTGCTCATAATGGGCTAATTTGTCGTGGGTAGGTCGAACCATATATAAAGTAACTTTATCTCTAACAATTACATTTTCTATGTTGAATTCTGTCGAACTTCAACACCAATCGAAAGAGCCACAACTCTTTACCCTCATCAAATCCACTCTCTCGAGGTGGTTACAAAGGAAGGGCCACTTGTTTCACTCTCTCGACCAGAAACTAAGGATACCCACTACTAAGGATGCTAAGATTGCCACCTCGGTTCCACACCTCTCTCTCGAGCAAATGCACAACACTAAAATTGATACACGAAGTAGCGCAATTCAACCTCGAAACACAACAACAACTTAGAGCCATTTCAAATTAACATCATTCTTTGCAACTAACAAACTCCCACTAAGTGAATTCAGCAACTTGCTTCATGATCAAAACCCCAAGTAAAGGGTTTTAGCCACTCATTTCAAAAATAATAAGATCAAAATCAATTATCACTCCGATAGTTGGGTAAAAAATTAGAATTACAGATGAAAATCAATCGATAATCTCCCCTCTTACAAAATCTCTCTCATAATCTTGCTAAAAATCACTCACTAAACCCTTTGGTAGTGTTTTCTCTCTAAGTAATTCTTTTCTCCCTTTCTTCATGAATTTGTCTCTCTAGCCAAACCTAATTTAAACAAGTCTGAAGTGTGATTGCTCAGGACTATTCGGCGAAGTAAGTAGGGTATCGCTGACGGTTCGTTAAATCACCGATTGCTCTTCATCTCGCCTTCATTTCTCAATTTTTCTTAGTCTAGCTACTGTGACTTTAGGCGATCTTGGTCGAGATCGCAGAATGACTCCGTTATTCGCCCTAAATACTTCCATCTTGCCACTCAGCACTTGCTTGAATCTTCTTTCATACTTTTGGCGACTTGGTTGTCCTTCTCCGGCTAGATTGGCGATATGCCGAGTATAGTTGTTGCTCGCCGAATTCAACCCCATTTTAGCTCCAACATTCTATAACTTTAGGCGGTATCTTGGCGATTTGGTGATTCACTGAATGATATTGGCGATTCGCCGAATGACATCATCGATCATCAGGTCTTCATTTCTTTATTCCTTTTTGCCCAATACTGTTCAAGCTTTGTCTCTAACTCCAAATAAGTGAAGCTCAAGGGTTTTTATCGGTTATTGAGACAAAATATGCATTTGAGGACACTAAATCTATCAAACTAAAGACTTAAGAGTCTAAATCGAGGACTCATCAACACCCCCAACGTAACTTTTGCCTGTACTAAAGTAAAACTCAAGTTCAGTAGTTCAAAAAGGATGTCTCGAATAGTGATACAAAAAACTCAATTGTGAATGCACACGAAAAGTCTCAACTTACTCAGTCAAGGATCAATTGTGCACTCAATGTTTCAAGTTGTGACTCACCATTAACAAATACTTTCAAGTTCACTATACTTTCTTCAAATGCAAGTTCAAGGTCAACAAAGGTGTTCAAATACCCTTACAACACGAATGATTCCATATTCACTCAATGGTTCAAACAATAAGAGTTCCTGAATCAAGATCAACACTCAAACTCACAAAGATAAACACAATGCTTGATTTCACCCAAGGTCTTTTCGAAGCTCGTAACGGGGATGAGTGTAATGGTATGGTCATTTAGGCTTATAGGCTGAAAATCCTCATGAAATGTGATGTGAATACCACCTTCTTTCCTTTTCTTTATTATTCATTCAAGCTCAGGAGTCACCTGTTATTCATCTTCCATGAGTCATTGGGAACCCCATTTTCTTTGTATTTCCACAACTTATTCTTTCTTTTTCTTTTTTAATCTTTTTTTATATGGAGGGGTTCCATTTTTCTCAAAACATGGGCATACAGGACTTCTTTGCATTTACTTGATTTGCCTCACCGATCTGCATAATGAACTTAAAGTATCGCCGGTCGATCCTTGAGGAACGTTGTCCTTTTTTAGTAGAAAGAGCGAGGAAAATCGGTTCGCCTAAACACATCGGTGCTACGCCGATTGGTGAAGGTATCCCACCGAATGTTCCAAAGTCTCAGTCTCCTTTTTTAGATCCATAAAGTGAACCAAGTTGTGCTCATTGAAATAGTTCGGCGACTCGCCAAAAAGACTTTTGTCTCGCTAATCATCCCTATTCCTGCAAAATCAACACACACATTATTTAAAATACCAACACTTGGGTTGCCTCCGAAGAAGCGTCTTATTTAATGGCGTGACACGACTTGGAGATGCTCTCAATCATCTTCCAGGTACACCACCTAAATCAAAGAAATCCCCTGGCATTCTCCAAAGTATAATTTTAAGCATTGCCCATTCACTTTAAATGCAGGTCCCTCTTGACCCTCAACTTCTATGGCACTATTGGTGAATACTCTTGTCACTCTAAATGGACCTGACCATTTGGACTTGAGCTTTCCTGGAAAGAGTCTATGTCGGGAATTGTATAGTAACACCCAGTCTCCCACTCTAAACTCAATCTTAAGAATTTTAGCATCATGCCATTTCTTCATATTTTCCTAGTACAGGGCTGAACTTTCATAAGATCTGAATCTGAATTCATCCAATTTGTTTAACTGCTCCACTCTCCCCTTTGAGGTCCTTGTCCAATCCAAATTTAAAGCTTTAAATGGCCACAACGCTTTGTGTTCTAACTCAACGGGTAGATGACAAGATTTACCAAAAATTAGTTGATACGGAGACATCTCAATAGGCGTTTTGTAAGCAGTACGATATGTCCATAGTGTGTCATCGAGCTTGCGAGACCAATCAATTATGTTGGCATTCGATGTCTTGGCCAAGATACATTTGATCTCTCAGTTTGACACTTCGACCTGTCCACTTATTTGGCGACGATATGGGGTTGCTACATTGTGTTTCACCCCATACTTGTTTAATGCAGCGGAGAACCACTTGTTGCAAAAGTGGGATCCCCCATCACTAATAATTGGCCTAGGAGTGCCAAATCTCACTATGATGTAGCATTTTAGAAATTGGACAATATTTTTTCCTTCATTGTTTGGAAGTGCAACAACCTCCACCCATTTGGAAACATAATCTACAACCACCAAGATATATTTATTTCCAAATGAACTCACAAATGGGCCCATGAAATCGATTCCCCAAACATCAAATAGTTCCACTTCGAAAATAGGAGTAAGGGGTAACTCGTGCCTTTTAGACACTTCACCTAGCTTCTGACATTGAGTGCATTTCTTTACAAATTCATGCGCATCCTTGTAGAGGGATGGCCAGTAATATCCACTTTGGAGAACTTTAGCGGCGGTGCACACACCGCTATGGTGGCCTCCAACTGGAGACACATTAGAAGCATGGAGAATTCCTACCTCTTCTTCTTCCGGATCACACCTTCTAATGATATGATCTGCACACTCTCAAAACAAGTATAGTTCATCCAACAGTACTTTTTAACATCGAACATGAACCTCTTTTGTTGGTAGAAGTTTAGCTTATCCAGCATTAGTCCGCACACATAGTAATTTGCAAAATCTGCATACCAATGAGTTTGTTTAAGGGATATAGCAAACACTTGTTAATTGGGGAAGGAATCGTCTATGTCAACCTCAAGCTCTTCATTCTCCTTGCCCTCCAACCTCGATAACTGGTTAGCCACCTGATTTTTGCAACATCTTCTATCTTTGACCTCAAAATCAAATTCTTGTAATAGTAGCACACACCTTATCAACCTTGGTTTTGCATCCTTCTTTGACATCAAGTAACAGAGTGCAGCATGATCAGTGTGAACAATCAGTTTAGTACTTAAAAAGTATGCCAAGAATTTCTGAAAGGCATAGACTACCGCAAGCAACTCTTCTTCAGTGACGGTATGGTTACGTTGAATTGCCCTTTCATAGTCTCCTAGTAAGTCACCACAGTAGATTTTGTAGAGTTAGAAATGGTAGACTTTGATGTCATTCTAGGCATGTATTTTTTACTTCCATGTTATGCCTCAGTCGATTGTAGAACTAGGATTGTTCCTTTTTTGTTTCCAGACGAAGCAATCTTAGAATTGAAGGGTAGTAGCTTAGCGCCTATGGGTCGATTCATTTCTTACCTTAAGGCTGGAAAAATGATCTCTAAGGGTTGTCTCTATGATCTAGTTCGGGTTAATGATTCAAGCTTTGCTACCCCAACTCTTGAGTCAGTTCCTATAGTTAATGAGTTCCTAGAAGTGTTTCCAAAAGATCATCGCAGAGTTCCACCTGATAGGGAAATTGAATTTGAAATTGATCTCCTTGAAAATACCCAACCTATCTCTATTCTTCCTTACAGAATGGCTCTAACTGAGCTTAAGGAATTGAAGGAGCAATTGAAAGACCTTCTAGATAAGGGTATCATCTGACCTAGTATTTCGCCATGGGGTGCACCAGTGTTGTTCATGAAGAAGAAAGATGGTTCTCTTAGGAAATACATTGACTATAGGCAGTTGAACAAGGTCACAATCAAGAATAAGTATCTGATCCCCATAATTGATGACTTGTTTGACCAAATTCAATGTGCTAGTCATTTCTCAAAGATAGACCTCAGATCGGGTTATTATCATCTCAAAGTCAGAGATAGTGACATTCTGAAAATAGCCTTCAGAACTTGGTATGGTCATTATGAATTTGTAGTTATGTCATTTGGACTAACCAATGCTCGTGCAACTATCATGGATTTGATGAACAGAGTGTTCAAGTAGTATTTGGACTTGTTCGTTATCACCTTCATTGATGATATCCTCATTTACACTAGGAAAGAAGAGGAATATGCGAGTCATTTGAGAGTTGCTCTACAAACTCTCAAAGATCGCCATTTATTTGCAAAATTTAACAAGTGTGAGTTTTGGTTACAATCAATTGCTTTGCTTGGGCATAAAGTATCCAGCGAAGGGATCCAAGTGGATTCTCAGAAAATAGAAGCAGTGAAACAATGGCCCAGACCTACATCTCCTACAGATATCAGAAGTTTCTTTGGTCTAGCGGGTTATTACAGAAGTTTCGTGGAAGAATTTTCATCCATAGACTCTCCATTGACTAAGTTGACTCATAAAAAGGTCAAGTTTCAGTGGTCAGATGATTTCGAGAAAAGCTTTGCAAAACTGAAGACTAGGTTGACTACAACTCCCATTTTGACTCTTCCAGAGGGTTCAGACGGTTATGTGATTTATTGTGATGCATCCAGAGTTGGCCTAGGTTGTGTGTTAATGCAGCGAGGTAAGGTTATAAATTATACTTCCAGATAGCTTAAGGTGCATGAGAAGAACTATCAACCTCATGACCTCGAGCTTGTAGAAGTAGTGTTTGCACTCAAGATTTAGAGACACTACTTATATCATGTTCACATAGATGCGTTCCCTGACCATAAGAGCCTTCAATATGTGTTCACCCAGAAAAAGTTGAATCTTCGCCAGAGAAGATGGCTTGAGTTCCTAAAGGATTATGACATGAGTGTGCATTACCATCCGGGTATGGTAAATGTTGTAGCAGATGCCCTTAGTTGACTATCTATATGTACTGTATTACATGTTGAAGAAGAAATAAAAGAGCTAGCAAAAGATGTTCACATGTTTGCTCGTTTAGGAGTTCGTCTTTTGAGCATATCAGATGGTGGTTTGACAGTTAAAAATGGATCAGAATCTTCATTGGTAGTGGAGGTTAAGGAAACGCAAGACAGTGATCCGATATTACTCGAACTCAAGGGTGCAATCCATCAACAGAGAGTTGAGGTATTCTCCTAGGGGGAGATGGTATTTTTCGCTACCATGGTCGATTATGTGTTCCTAAAGTGGGCGAGTTGAGACAACAGATTCTTGCAGAAGCCCATAACTCCATGTATTCTATTGATCCAGGCGCCACTAAGATGTACCGTGATCTCCGGGAAGTCTTTTGGTGGAATGGCATGAAGAGGGATATAGAAGATTTTGTGCCTAAGTGCCCCAATAGTCAGCAAGTGAAGGTAGAACATCCAAAAGCAAGGGGTACGACTCAAGAGATCGACATTACTACTTGGAAATGGGAAGTGATCAACATAGATTTCATCACAAGTTTACCTCGTACTCACAAATAGCATGATTCCATTTGGATTATAGTTGACAATGTCACTAAGTCTTCTCGCTTTTTGGGGGTCAAGACTACAGATTCGGCAGAGGACTATGGCAAGCTTTACATTAATGAGATAGTTAGGTTGCATGGGGTTCCTTTTTCTATCATCTTATATAGAGGTCCTCCGTTTACCTCTAATTTCTGGAAGTCATTTCAGAAAGGTCTTGGTACTCAGGTTAATCTTAGAACAATATTTCATCCATAGACGGATGGTCAGGTAAAGCGTACCATTCAGACCTTAAAAGACATGTTGAGAGATAGTGTGATTGACTTCAAGGGTAGTTTGGATGATCACCTTCCTCTTGTAGATTCCACCTACAATAATAGCTACCATTCCAACATTCAGATGGCCCCATATGATGCATTGTATGAGTGTAAATATAGATCTCATGTCCATTATGCTATGGAGAAAGTGCAACTTATTAGAGATAGACTTAAGACAGCCTTGAGTCGCCAGAAGTGTTATGCAGATGTCAAAAGAAGGGAACTAGAGTTCCAAGTTGATGATTGGGTTTTCTTGAAAGTGTCACCTATGAAAGGGGTGATGAGATTCGGCAAGAAAGGGAAGCTCAGTCCCATATATATAGGCCCTTATAAGATTCTGAAAAGGATTGGTAAAGTGTCTTATGAGTTAGAATGGCCAACAAAATTAGCAGCAGTGCATCCAATCTTTCCCTTCTCACTATTGAAGAAGTGTGTGAGTGATGTAGCATCCATAGTGCCATTAGAGAGTGTGGCTGTGAAAGATAGCCTTTCCTATGAGGATGTATCACTTGAGATTCTTGATCGTTAGGTAAGAAGGTTGAGAAATAAAGAAGTCGCTTTAGTCAAGGTTTTGTGGAGGAGTCAGTCTGTAGGAGCTACTTGGGAAGCAAAAATAGCCATGAAGTCCAAGTATCCTCACCTCTTTCCTTCCGATTCCACTCCATCTTAAGGTATTAGTTCCTCTTCAATTTTTTAATCATTCATTAGTGAATTCAATTTTAGTATCATGTTCCTTCAGTTCGTACTTGCATATTCAATATATTTGCATGTTCTTGGAACTCAGTTCAGTAAAAAATTAGTCTTCAGTGTTTTGTGGTAGGGTTGTAGCTCATTCCCTCCATTTAAACTAGTTTACTCTTCATTAGAGGGCGAATGATCCGAAGGGGGGGGGGGATATTGTAAAACCTCGAAAACTAGACCCAGAAAAAAATTACAGAACTTACTTGAAGAAGTGAACCACGGCAGGGTTCATGGACTGTGATAGGGTCCACGGTCCGTTGACCTGCCCGTGGTCACGACTTGGAAGTCACCAAGCCCAGACATTAGACCACGGACACACGGCCTGTGGTAGGGTCCGTAGAGGGTAGCCAGTAAGCCCTTAGACCTGAGCCTCCAAAACTCAGCCCAAGTGAGAACCACGGGGACCTATATTGTTTGTGGTCCTCAACACGGGCCGTGGTAGTGGCTCGTGGACAAAACATTTACAACCACATGACGAAATGAAGACCACAAGGGCCTTCACAATTCGTGGACTCTTCCACGGTCTGTGAAAGGGGCCGTGGTCAGCCCATCGGCAGCTTTAAGTTAGGGGTCTGTTGGTCTTTTCCAATTTTGTTGGACCTCTAAACTACATTGTTTTAGCCTTAAACTACATGGTTTTGGTTAGTTTTAGCCTAGAGCATAACTAGAACTTACCTAAGTCAGATCTTGCATCAAAAAATTAGAAAATTAGAAGCGAAAGAGGAGATAAGGTCGAACAACCCTAGTTCAAGAACATAGCAAGGTTCCATCAGTTCTAGCCCCGAAATCAAAAGATTTCTCAATGGAATTCGTCACCAAGTATGTGGGATTTCACTAGTGGGTTCCTTTTGCCCATTAGGTCCCTAGAATTCAGTCAGATTCTTGATTTCCTATTGTTTAACTAGACCTAGGGTTTCTAGAACCTAAGTAGATTCTAATCAATTAGTTAATTATATGTTCCAAATTATATTATCATGTTATTACTTTGTTTATTGCATGAATTCCAGAACCCTAGCTATGTATTTCTTTAGTTCTTGAATTACACATGCTAGGTCAGATAATTCAGCATTACAGATATACATGCCTCAGTCTTGAGAGTGTCATTATCAGTATATAAATGTGCATTCTTAGTTTGCATGTCAGTTTTTAGCTATCCAATATATCATATAATTTAGTCTTAATATGTTAAACATTTAATCTATTGGCAGTAGCATAATACCGAGTTGGACTAGGGTCACTCACCCATATAGTCCCAGAACTACGAGCCACGTAGGTTGTAAGTCCCCTATGTGGGCATCATTTTAGTGATCACGCCTATATACATTTGACCAGGTGTATTGGGTCCTCTTGATGGGGTGTATACATCAGACTCCATATTTAGCTAATATGGTTTTATATCAGTCAGATTACGCATTGACCACATTTCAGTATAATCAGTATTCAATATCAACATGTTAAATTTGGTCACTACATTGAGTTTGCTCAGTATTCAGTATCTATATTATGTTTCAGATTACATTATTGCTTTATTGCTAAATTCAGTTATGATGTTATTTCAGCTTTACTTTATCGTGCATGCTCAGTATCTTTCAAGTATTGACATATACTCTGTGCTACATCTTCTCATGATGTAGGTTCAGGTTCTCAGCATCTATATCACACTTAGATCGGTTCCCGATCTCTAGTTCAGTAGCATCAGTGGTGAGTCCTCATTCTTTGAGGACAATAGTCATGTTATCATTTCAGATTTTCAGTCTTTTAGTTTCAGTTTTGCTAGACTTAGCAGGGGCATGTTGCAGCACTTCTAGTCAGTTAGAGGCTATTTTCAGACATAGTTAGATTAAACTTAGTATTTCGAGTTGATATTTATTTTGTAATAAACTCTCAGATTTGATATTCAGATTTATTATATAGGTATTCCCCATCATTTTAGATTTACTTATTATTAGCTTCCACATCAATTTTATTTCTCAGTTTATCTTTAGTATGCTCATGATTATGGCAGCGGAGTTAGCTTGGGGAGTGATATCAATCCTTGTTATGTAGGCCCATATCGGATTTTGAGATGTGTTGGTAAGGTTGCTTATGAATTATATTTGTCAAATGAGTTTACATAGGTGTATCCATTTTTCCATTTTTCTATATTTAAGAAATGTGTTGGTGATCCAACATCCATAGTTCTTTTAAAAGGTTTGGGAGTTAAGGAGAATCTTTCTTATGAAGAAGTACTAGTTGAGATTTTAGACCGGCAAGTGAAGAAGTTGAGAAATAAAGAAGTAGCTTTCGTGAAAGTGTTATGGAGGAATCAGTTAGTTGAGGGTGCTACCTTGGAGGTCGAGGCCGATATCATGTCCAGACATACTCATGTCTTTCCTTCTTCTCCTACTATAGATTGAGTTAATGAGTTCCTCATGGTTCACTCTTTGTTTTTGGAGTCATGTGTCTTGAATGTTTCCATGATTTCCTTACTATGTATGATTCATAAAAAGCTTAATTTTTGAGAAACTCAGTCAATTTGAGTGATTTCTACATGTTTATGTGCATTTGAGTATGAATTGCATGTAGAGTACATAATATGATCATATGAGCATGTTTTAGATTGGAGTTGATATTTCCTCCTCGGATATGTGTATTGCATGTATGTTGGGCTGTTAGATTTAGTTCAACCACTCTCATGATGTTTTGATTACATCTTAGCTTGGAGTCGATAATTCCTCCTTTGTTATATGCTTGTAGATGAAGTTGCATTGATGGTTGGGTTGTTAGTTCCTCTCCTACTCTTTTCCTACTAGCTTAAATCTAATTCAAGGACGATTGATTCCAAGGGGGAGATATTGTAACACCCCTGATTTGAAAAGTGCAAAGTAACAATTTTCTAAAGTTGCAGGTGCCAGCCAGCGGAGGCCATCCATGACCCTTGGATGGGACCACGGACCGTAGGTGTGGTTTGTGGTTGAGTGGTAACTATTGTTGTAGGCAAATTCTATTAATGGGAGATGGTTGTCCCAATTACCTTGGAAATCAATCACACACGCCCTCAACATGTCATCTAAGGTTTGAATGGTGCGTTCCACTTGACCATCCATTTGAGGGTTGAAAGCAGTACTAAATTTAACATTGGTACCAAGCCCTTGTTGTAATGCCTTCCAAAAAGGTGAAGTAAATTGAGTACCCCGATCCGAAATAATAGACAAAGGAACCCCATGCAACTTCACTATTTCTTTGATGTACAAGTTGGCATAGTCTTCTGCCGAAAAAGAAACCTTGACGGGAATTAAGTGGGCTGATTTAGTCATCCTATCAACAATGACCCATATGGAATCACGTTGCCTTCTAGTACGAGCCAAACCCACCATAAAGTCCATATTCATCTCCTCCCACTTCCAAGTGGGAATATTTATATCTTGTAATGAACCTCCTGGTTTTAGGTGTTCGGCCTTAACTTGTTGACAATTTAGACATTTGTCCACAAAACCCGCTATATCCTTCTTTATGGCATTCCACCAATAGACTTCCCATAGATCACGGTACATCTTGGTGTCTCTTGGATGAATAGAATATCGGGAACCATGAGCCACTTCTAAAATTTGGTCTCTCAAGCCATCAATATCCGGAACAGATAACCTACGTTGGTATCTAGGCAGCCCATCTCCCCCTTAGGAGAAAGCCTCAACAAACTTGTTGAGAACCGATTCTTTCAACTCCCTCAAAATAGGATCAAGGTGTTGCTTAGACTTTACATCTACAACAAAAGACAATTCGGAACTATGATGGACCATAACTCCACCCTTAGAGGAATCCACTAGTTGGACACCTAACCAGGCCAATCTATGCACATCACTAACCAATTCCTTCTTGTCATCTTCTATATGAGCCACACTACCCATGGACATTCTACTTAGGCCATTCACAACTACATTGGCTTTGTCGGGGTGGTAAAGGACACTCATATCATAATCCTTTAAATGTTCTAACCACCTTCTTTGTCGAAGATTCAATTATTTTTGGCTAAACATATATTGAAGACTTTTGTGGTCGATGAAAACATCAACATGGACCCCATAAAGGGAATGCCTCTAAATTTTCAAGGCAAACACCACCACCGCTAATTGGAGATCATGAGTAGGATAATTATTTTCATGTACCATTAGTTGCCTCGAAGCATAGGTAATCACTTTACCATGTTGCATAAGGACACATCCCAAACCCACTAGAGAAGCATCACAATATACCAGAAATCCTTCTGTACCCTCCGGTAAGGTCAACACCGAAGCGGATGTAAGTCAATCCTTCAACTCTTGGAAGCTTTTCTCATAAGCCTCTGACTACACAAACATTGCTTTCTTTTCAGTCAAGTTTGTCAATGGAGAAGCAATAAAGGAGAAATCCTCAACAAACTTCCTATTGTAACCAGCCAAACCCAAAGAACTTCTAATATCGGTAGGAGTTAGAGGTCTAGGCCAACCCTTAACTGCTTCCGTCTTCTTAGGATCTACCTCAATACCCATACTTGACACAATATGACCAAGGAAGGCAACCGACCTTAGCTAAAACTCGCACTTACTATACTTAGCATATAATTGGTGGTGTTTAAGGACTTAAAATATGATCCTTAAATGATCCATATGTTCACCCTCACTTTTTGAATAGATCAAACTATCATCAATAAAAATGATCACAAACGAATCCATATATTGTCTAAATACCCTATTCATTAGGTCCATGAATGCCGCCGGAGCATTGGTCAACCTAAATGACATAACCATAAATTCAAAGTGACCGTACCGGGTCCTAAAGGCTGTCTTGGGAATGTCAAGCCCTCTTACCCTTAGTTAATGGTAACTAGAATGACGATCTATCTTGGAGAAATAGTTATCCCCTAGAATTTATCAAACAAATCGTCAATTCTAGGAAGAGGATACTTATTCTTTATAGTGACCTTGTTCAATTGGCTGTAATCAATACACATCCTAAGGGACCCATATTTCTTCTTTACGAACAATAGCATAGTACCTCATGAAGATATGCTTGGTTGAATAAAACCCTTCTCTAAGAAGTCCTTAAGTTGCTCCTTCAACTCTTTCAATTCGGCCGGAGCCATTCTATAGGGAGGAATAGATATGGGTTGCGTATCCAGCAAAAGATCAATGTCAAAGTCTATTTCATGTTCGTGAGGAATGTCGGGCAAGTCATTGGGAAAGACTTTCGGAAACTCACTCACCACGGGGACTAACTCTAAAGAAGGGACCTTGGACTCAACATCTACAACCCTAACAATGTGATGCACGAACCACTTGGAGATCATTTTCCTATCTTTTAGACAAGAAACAAATTGACCTCTAGGAATAGAATTCCCCCCTTTCCACTCTAAAATGGGCTATTTTGGAAATTGAAATTTGACCACCTGGGTCCTACAATCCATTGAAGCATAACATGCATGCAATCAATCCATGCCCAAAATTACATCCAAATCAAGCATGTCTAATTCTACCAAATCAACCAAAGTTACTTTATGAGACAAAGAAATAGGACAACTCATATATACTCTTTTAGCTACAACTGAGTAACCAACCGGGGTAGAAACTGAAAAATCCTCTATTAGGGTTACGGGGAGTACATTAGATTTCATAGCCACAAAGGGTGTAACAAAAGACAAAGTGGTACCGGGGTCTAATAATGTATAAACATCAATTGAAAGACTTGCAACATACCCGTCACAACATCCGGGGAACTTTCCTGGTCACCTAGTTATTGAAGAGAATAGAAGCGATTCTTCTTAGGATCATCATAGTTGGAACCACTAGGAGGAGCTTGATTACCCTCTCTTCCCTGGGCCATACGGGTTGGGCAATCTTTCAGTTGATGCCCGCTTTTTCCACATCCATAGCACACACCCATACCGGCAAGACATTTACCATCATGCTTCTTACCACACTTCGCACAACTAGGCCTCACCATTGAAGATCCCCCACTATTGCCTCCTTAAGGCTTAGGGTTACACACCCTATCTTTTTTGGTGCTTGGAGTACTAGAGGAGATTTGGTTGGAAAACCTCTTCTTGAACCTTGGTCCACTTTGACCCTCAAACATACCCTTAGACGAATTCCCATCATATGTCCTTGCCCTTTTTACCTCTCTATTTTTCTTCCTAAGCCTTGTATACTCAACCTGTTGAGCATACACCAATAGACGTGAAAGTCCATATTGTCATGAATAATTGTTGCAGGACATTCTTCCTCAATCGAGTCAGACACCCCTGTCACAAATTGGCTCATCTCATATCTAGGATTAGACACAAAAAAGAGGGCATATTTGGACAACTTAGTGAATTACAAAGAATATTCTTGGACACTCATACCTTCTTGACAAAGGTTGATAAATTCCTCCACCTTTGCTTCCCTCTTTTCCCATGGAAAGAAACCTATCAAGGAATTCATTCTTGAACAATTCCTAACCAATGGGACCCCCTCTTATAGCCCTATTATCCTTCCATTGCGTATACCATACTTGGGCCACATCCTTCAATTGATACCCGGCTAGTTTGGCTTTCACTATAGAAGTGACCCTATAGCATCCACTATCTTGTAGACCTCTTCCACAAACTCTTGTGGTTCTTAATTCACTTTGGAACCAAAGAACATAGGAGGGTTCATTTTTGTGAAGTCTCACAACCTTGAAGCTATGGTGCTCACATTAGGGTTTACCCGGGGTCGAACTACCCTATTTGCTTGTGCCATTATAGCTTGGACTTGAATGGTCACGGCTTGAGTTTGAGTCATCAAGAGTTGAGTTAATGTTAAGAGAGCCTCCCTTATCTCCACATTAGTCATAGCCCCTTTATCATTAGGAGCTTGAGGATCTTGAGGAGCTTAGGGAGGAACTCCCTCACTCACATTCTCCTCCTCCGTCCTCCTTGCATTAAACCTCCTTATATTCATAACCTATACACACAAGATAATGGTTAGGAAAAAGGACTTCATAGAGTAGGACTCCAAAGCACGAATATAGAGTAGTGAAAGAAGTGAAAGTTCCTAAACATCTTATAGCCTCTCATTCATAAGTGTGGCGCACTTCACACTCATGAACAAGACTCTACTAGACATGGTTCATGCAATCCTAAAAATCGTCCCAAAAACTTATGCTCTGATTCCAAGATTTTCATGACCCAGGGGTACCCCTTCGATGTAACACGGCGTACCTGACCCCGAAGGTATCGCATACAAGCCCTTAGCATAATCATACACATAAATTAATAAGAATACTATAGAAAATTTAAAAACTTTTACATTCGAAGTCAACTACATTTTCATAAACGAAAATAAGAATCTAGATTTGTCTCAATCACCATCTAGTACAATAGATAGTACAAATAAGGTCAAAAGACCTTTACACCAATAGAGTCTCAAAAGTAGAGAGTAAAATAAAAGCTAGAAAATGATGATATTTTGTCCTCGAACATGAGGACTTACCAAGTCTAGGGAATAGTCAACCCAATCTTTACATGAAAGAAAAAGTATGTCTCAATGATCAGAACCTTCACTCATAGTGAATGTAGAAGAAATGGGTTAGCACATGAAGTACTAAGTATGGAAGCATGCATAAAAATGCTCGCAATATGATAAAAAGTACATTTTTGTTAAAAAGTATGCATTTGTCAAGTTTGGAAATCAACATGCATTTTCTAGGTAAAACACAAGGCATAATCATATTTATGCTTATAACATAGTAAAATCATTACCTTAGTAACCCCTAAGGAACACTTGTGCGATGTATGGTTGGCATCCCATAATACCAACCATACTAGGTACTCCATTGAAGCTACCTTAGTCATACATATCATCTTTAGACCTCATCATAATCAATAGTCATGTACATTACTTTGAACATAAGGAAAGTCATTCATAGTAACCATCCATTTAACATCCGTGCATACATTCATGTCTCATCATACCATAAAGAAACTACCCCATAACCCTTACTAAGTCTACTTGTGCAATGTAAATGTGAAGTCACATACCCCCACTCCTACTAAGTAAAACTCATCAAGAAGTCATAGGTATAGTTCATTTCTTATTCATTATCTTGTCATATAAGGAAGAATAGCCATAACCGACATAGACCATGTGAGCGACATGGAATCCGGTGTCATGTAACCCCACACAGAAAGAAAGAAGGTGTCCTACTTGCCTAAGGTAGAACTACATGTATTAGCTTTTAGGTGGATCCACTAGTTAAAGACCTATGTGGACACATAGTTATGGGATATGAGGATTTCTTCTACAAAAATGGCCTATTGTATTGACAGGGGAGTTTCCATCTCATGAGAATAATCTAGATGACCCGGTCTATTGTATTTACGGGAGGGCGTCTACCTCATTTTCCATATCCACTCGGTGCTAAGAATTATTTCCTAAATTATACATAGTTAATCTTGAATTGTATTTACGTGTGTGAAGGAATATATTGCCCTTCATTCAAGACAACTCATAAAATAGCTCATAGATTCAATAGATGAGAACTAACTGTCAACCTTAGAATCATCATTAACATGTGAGTAAACCTTTCACATTATTGTTCATAGCATTTCATGAGAACATCCTTTGAATCAACACACCAACATTATCATCATCTTAGACAATTCATACATAATCAAGTGTAAGGGTAAGGGAAGAATGGCCTTTCAACAATACCTCAATTTACACAATGGTCATAGGATCTTCACATTCTAAGTGAATCACGAGTCCATACATAACATTCATCAACATGTACAAACCCTAGAAATTTACCCCCTCAAGGGTCAGGAATTATGTCTCACAATAAAAACTAGAAATACTAGACTAGGCATGAATATATAAAGATTCAATAACTAAAATATCATAGACACAAGTCATAGCATTCATCTTGCATCAATACACCTACCACAAATCAGGAAATTGGGGTCATGGGGGATTTCATGTGTTCTTGGGGAGTTTTATTATAAAAAACACCATTAAACAACAAATCAGCCATAATATAAGACAATTGACCCGTTGAAATCATTTTAACGAAGAGCCTATGGCCAGAATGAAAACCCTAGTTTTTGAAGAATCTACCAATTCGAAATTAGAGAGTTGAAGCACTTCATGGAGAAATGTTTTCCACGAATCAAGACTCCCATACTTTGATTTATGTTTTCCTCACGAAATTGGAGTGAAAAGGTTGGAACTTGAGCCCTAAGCTTAACCTTGGTCTTGTTCTTCAATATAGTCGTAGAGAGAGAATATTTTGAGAGTGAAGTCGGTTGTGTTTGAGTCTTATTAGTTATGAGGGATTAAAGAGTGGTTAATAGTTAAGAAGTACTTTTATATGTTTTAAATAACAAATATAAGTCGTTCCTAACCTTTATAATTAATATAAAAATTACCTAATTTAATTCACCATTGGCCGAGATTTTGGGCAGATTCATAGACCCCATCCACGACCCCCCACCCACAGGGCGTGGATTGACCCAGGGACCGTACTGCTTACTCGTGGGTTGGGTCTGGGGCTGGTCATGTTGGCCATCCTTCAGGCATCACTCACGAGACCCCACCTACGGGGCGTGAGTGGGTATACGGCCCATACTGCATGGGCATGGAAAGTGACTGTGACTTGGAGATTTGGGGGGAGTTTTTGGGAAGACTAAGTTTTGACTCATGATCCCCACCTACGGGGTGTGAGTCCACCCACGTGGCGTGGGTGCCCCTCTCATGGACCAAGTTGTTTTTGACAGTTTTAGGATCTGTCCATTGGTCATCCTCAAGGACCCTTGGAGGGTGCTTGGGGGGCCATACCTTGATGTTTAGGCATTAGGGCCTTAGTACAAGGTTAGGGATATTGTTTTAGGACCTTAATCTTCATTTTAATCCTATTTAGGCTTCTAGTTTATGTGTTAGGCTCTAGCTTAGGTCATTAGATTTCCAGGGTGTTACACCAAGTGATGTTCAAACACCTGAAGCATAAAGTAAAATAAAGGTGACATAAGGAATAGACGATGATCCAAAGATCTTGTTTGGTGAGCCCGACTAATGTCCTCAAGTAAAACTTAAGATCAATCTAGTCAACAAGGAATCCACAAATAGTGCTCCTTGAGACTTAGCATGAATGCACACAAGGTTCAATCTACACATGCAATGTTCAGTTGTGCGCTAGAATTTCAAACTGTGACTAGTTATCATCAATTAGAGTTCAAGCTCACAATACTCACTTCAAATGAAAATTCATGTTCAACAAGAGTAGTCGAATGTCTTCACATCAAGAAATATTCCATACTCTGACAAGATAATGAAAGACTACCATTTAAGGAATCGAAACCAACTCTCACACTCCCAATGAGAAACACATGCAAGATTTTACCCATAAGCTTACCCATATTTTCCAACCAACACATCATTTGACTCATGGAAGATCAAAAAGGTTTTTCAAGGCTTGTAAATGGGCTGAGGGTATGGGTATAATCATTTTGGATTAGTGACCTCTACCTTCATAAAGTACGACTCAAATTTCATTTCATCTCATTTTCTTTCATTCTTTTCATCTTCACAACTCTTTCTTGGCATATTGAAAGTATATAATATTTTTGGTAAGGGTGATTGAACACCAATTTTATTTCAAGAATGCATGGTTGATACAAATTTTTCATTTCTTTTAATTTTAACTAAGGAGGGGTTCCATTTTTTTTCTTCAACACAAATTCCCAAGGATGAATTTCACCAACTTCTTGGTCAATTTTTTTTCTCATTCTTACCACACCCCTAACTTAGGCTTTTGGCCTAAGCTGGCTATTAAAACAAATCAATGCTTCACGAAGGTTTTATGTGGGAAGGACAAGGACATTTGTGTTCATGTTTCATCCAAAAAAAGGGTTAGGCTCAAATGGTGCCAAGCTAGGCTCACATGGTGGTAACACAAAAGGTTTAGCAAATAGATTTACTCATAAAAAGTTTATGCGCAAGATCATTTCCTTGAATCACCAATATTAGTAAAAGTCCCCTTTTTAGGCTAAGCCTAGGGTGAACTTTGCACATCTGGGGTGGCCTCAATCTGCGAATCATTGCTTGGCTTGACTCCAGCTATAGAAGTCTGTCCAACTACCTCCACTATGGCCTGAGACCCGCTCGAGCCACTCATCGATGTGTCACGCAGTGACGCCTCCGTAGCCACTTGTACTAAATCACCCTACAAGTAATCTAATATACTCAATTACACCTCACTAACGCAGTATTAAAGATCGTTATCAAATAGAGAACCCAACTTATAGGTTGGAGTCGATCCCACAAGGAATATGGTTTAGACTTAAACTTAACTAACAATTATTTCTTTATAGTCAAACTATTTCTGAGAAAAGTAACACGGAGTTTGTTGTATATAAGTAACAAACTGCTAGTTAGAATGATATAGTAAGTAACAAGTCAACAAGATTCACAATTAGAGTTATCAATATAAGATGGAAACTATGGTATATGTTATCTCTAAAAGCTCTAATGCAGTAATCCTAATAATAGTAATCCTATTCTAGTGTTTGACATGCAAGGTTGGTAAATTAGGTATCTGTAACAACCCTAAAAATGAAGTAGGGTAAAGTAGAGCCTCACATGGGTTTTATGCATTAATAACTTGTTAAAATAATGAAGAACAACCCTTTTAGTCATTTTTAAAGAGTTTGGAAGTCAAACGTCGAGGGACAACCAAGACGTTGGGAAAGTAGTCTTTTATGTGTTGGTGTCTTCTAGTATGTTGTTCATGTTTTTATGTGTTGTTTGGAATATAAGATAAATGGAGGTGACCGTACTGTCTTAATAAATGGTTTTAGGGTCAAAATGTTTGGGTACTTAAGGGTCCCCGAGGAGGACCCCAATCTTTGGCCAAACAAGCTGCCAAGGCAGCTTGAAGTTGTTCAAGGTGGGAATGGCTCCGCGTCGCGGACCTGCTCCACCAATTGCAAAAAAGTGGCTCCGCATTGTGGAGACACCGCGGACTCTACTGTCTCATAATTTAATCTCCCGAAATTGCATGGAACACCTCCGCGTCGTGGACTTGGTTCCCAACGAAATCTGCAACTATAAAACTCAAGTTTGACTTGTTTAAAAGGTCCAACTAAGTGAGGGGTGGTTTGGGTTCTTTGGGGAATTATTATAAATGGATATTATACCTTTTATAGGGTATTTAAGTTGGTTAAAACCCCAAAACCTAGAATTAGGCCCCATTCTTCAAATTGACCTTTCCCTCTCAAAAGTAAATTCTCTCAAAAACTTCATTGAAGACCTTGATGAAGCTCAAGCTAGGAGATGGTTTTTCAATTGATTTCTTCGTCAATTTCATGGGTCTTCAATAATTAAGGTATGGTAACTCTTGATTCTTGAATAACCTCTCATTCAAGGAGTTCTATCAAAGATTTTCAGAAGTGATTCAAAGACCAAAATTCCCAATTTTCAATCGAAACATGTGTTCCTTGTCTAACGATTTTATAAGTCATTCTATTGATGAATTAATGTGGAATCCAGGTTTTTAAGAAAATTTTCAAAGGAATTCTTTAAGAACCTATGATCCCCAAATTCTCGAAAATTGGCCTATGATAAAGGTCTTTGTGTATATGATATCTATTGGTGAATTTATGTTTAGATTAGATTGTATTGATGTTTTTTATGATTATATGTACTTATTCATGTTGAGTTGTTGGTATATTGGTGAGTTGAGAATTATGGCCTTATGGGCAAAGTTATGGGTTGATCCCTTTGTTTATAGAATTGTACTTAGATTATGTTTATGTTATTGAATTACATTGTTGATACCTATTGCTATCTAGGTGAATTAATTATGACTTGTTCAGGATTGATCGATGGTGATCATGTGTTGGAGAATTGGTAAGTTGACCTAACTTCTAGTCTATAGTAAGAGAATTGATATTGTGTGGTTTGGTCCACTTATGGTGGCGGTGTTTACTTCTTGTCTATCTATGCATGTTGAGATCATGGCCTTGAAGGTAATAGATGTGAAGTGAATTGATAACTATGATGCATATGTTTATGAAGTTATGCTATGAACGTTATGTATGAAATCCTCAATGCTAGCCTGATGTTTAAAGTGTGTTGATAATGTGGAGTATAATGTGAATGATAATGTTAGGGATAAGGTATGGTTTACATGATTAATTATGTCAAGTACTATTGTAGAATGACCCCTACCAATATGACCCCTATATAAATATGTGATCATCATGTTAGGAGTACCTATTCAATGTTGAATGTGTCCTCGTCTCCTATGATGAAGTGTGGGCGTATGGTCTACGATCCCTAAAGGCTTTATAAGTGAATTGCTCATAATTTGGGGACATTGTGAATGTGTTGTGATCCCTTGAGGGGAAGTGCACTCAATATCAATATTGTTGCTATTATGTCACTATGAGGACCAATATGTACACACACACTCTAGATGTATAGCTATGAATATGATGTGTTATGGTGTCTATTGAAAGGTTAACTCTTATATGCACCCTTACATCTTATTATGCATGCAAAGTGTATGATTAGCAAGGTATGAATATATGTTGTATAAAGGTGTTTATGTGAAAGGCTTTTTCAAATATGTTGAATGAATGAATAAGGGTTATGATAATCTAGTGAAAGTGAGTATCTTGAAAGGTTTCCACAATTGTACTATAAACTAGACTATGTTATAAATATGGTATGACTATGTGGAAGGTAATTCTCACATAATGTAGGTTCTATGATGAAAAGTCATTCTCATTTTACAAACCTTTAAGCTAAATGATATGAGGGATTAAGTCCCTAAAGACTATTTTAAGAACTAATGTTAAATAAAGGCTTAAAGATGTTTAAAAAGGGAATTAGAGCTTAGCACCGAATGAACATGAAAAATAAGAGTGGGGGCTTCACTTTTCGCAAGTCCGGCTTCCCACAAGAGAACCTTCACGTCTAGCAAGTTCGGGTTCCCAACATAGATGTTGTCTCATGAGATGGAAACCTCCATGCCTAGTAAGTCAAGGTTTCTAGTAGCAATTTCCTTGTTCCATAGCTACGTGCCCCCATAGGTCTTAGCTTAGTGGATCCACTAGATAGCTATTATGTATGTAGGTCCTACCTTGGCAAGTAGTACCCTCTCTTTTTGGTGTGGGAGTAGAACAGCGGATTCCATGTGGCTCACATGGTCTATGTCGGATATGGCAATGTATCCCGAGAGTTAAGAAATGAACTACGATAAGTATATGAACTCTAGTCTTGGTTTCTTGAAGAGTTACTTAGTGTAGGTAGGACTATGGACCCTACTTAATCATTGCATAAGTGGACTCTAAGGGAGGTTATGATTTGGCTCTTTATGTAATGAAGACTATGGTCTATGTTTGTTAATAAGAAAGCCTGTTAAGGTTTACTTTACTTATGTCAAGACATGAAATATGATCATGCATGTGAATTACACTTGTGACTTCTTGATGGGTTCGCTTAGTATATGTTGGGCTATGGGACTCCATGTGTACAATGCACAAGTGAGCTTGTGAGGGTGGTTTACCTATGATATGAACTAAATTGGTTATGACTAATGATGTAGTAAATGAATGAGTCCTTATATGATGTTATGAAGTATGTTGGCCTTATGTCTAATGTTAAATAAAGATGGTATGCCTTGTTGAATATGTTGTTCCTAGTATATGGTGGCTTCTTAGAAACACCTGGTGTGAGTAGTATTATGGGATGCTACTTGCATATTGCACTAGTGTGACTTGAGGGTTCTCTTAGGTGATGGTTCCTATGTGAAGACTATGCCTTACGGTGTGCTTATGACTCTATGAATATATGTGGTTGAATTGATGAACGTTATATGTATGTTCACCCTTGGTAACCTTAAGGTGATACATTGCACCAAGTATTCCGTAAGGGTTGCTTGAGGAAGTGAGTTAAAATAAAGAGGAAGGTAATGTATTGTATGCATTGAGTGTGCCTAAAATGTTATAAGTGGCTCTATGTGCTATTATGAATGGTTTCTGTGTATATGATGATGTATGTGATTTATATTGTTCCTATTGTGCTAAATGTTCTTGAAGTTTCTCTATAAAGGCATGATGGATGGTTTCCAACTAAATGTCCCTTTTAAAAGCACTTTTGCATGGTTATCATACTTAGTGCATTCTTGTAGTAACACCATTTTTCTTCATCATTTTTACACCAAGTGTAGGTGGTGGTGGCTAAATGGCCTTTCCTAGAACTGAGGAGCTTGGCCTACTATTCCCAATTTCGGGGGTGTCCTTAAAGATGCAAGGACCTTTATGTTAAAGAGTTTCCTTAAGTTCAATGTACTAGATAGTAGTTTCTTTTGTATTGTAAGGGATGTGTCCCTCTTGTGTTGTAGTCTTGTTTTAAGACGGCTACCTTGAGACGTAGTACTCCGTATTTGTAGTAAAGGTTTAAATGAGGTGACTTTTAAGTCTTGTGTTTTATTATGAAAAAGTTTTAAATTTTCCGCTATTTTTCTATGATAAATGCTATGATGAATGCTAAGGGCTTGTATAAGACCTTCGAGAGGTCGAATACGCGGATAACGGCTAATGGGTGCTCTCAGGTCGTTACAGTATCCCTAAGTGATTAGTCCACAAAATAGGGAATTTCACCACGCAACTTCGTCTGTCTACGGGTGTGTGCTTTATAGCCCTTACCTTTACCACAATATAGTCATCATATCAATTTACTTTAGTTTTGACCCTCACATTAATTGAAATCAGAGGTCTGAAAAGTAGGAAAGAGGCAAGTTCTAACGTTTGTAACCGTTAAAAAGACTTCTAAATGAAAGGATTAACAATACATGCATACACACTATTCAAGAATTACTTAATTATTATTCATCCTTTAATTACTAATTATTTCCACAACCCTAGTTGTGGACTTAGCTACTCATGCCTGCTAGTTCACAATTCCTAATTAGGTTAATAGAATTCATGAACTTACAATTCGAATAGATGAAAAACCGAAATATTGAATTGAAATTCAAAGTGAAAATTGTATAAACCAACTTCTGGAAATTAAATTGCTAAATGCTTTCAAAATAATCCCAAAAGACCAAAACTTAAAGTAAACAATAATGTCTAACTCTAAAAAATGAGAATTACAACTCCTATTTATAGAAAATAAATCCCAAACTAATTAGGAAATGAAATAAGGAAATAAACTGCTCAGACGGGGTTTCTGTCCACAGACAACCGATGGACCGTGGGTCAACCTATGGTATGTAGGTCACCCTCTATGGTTCCATACTTTTGGAATATTTCAAGGCCTTCAAACGACGACTCCACCTATGGTCCGTGGATTGGACTACAATCCGTCCTGTCACTTCGTGGTTTGAGTACTGGAAATCCACTTTCTGACCTGGACCTACGACTGCCCATCTACGGCCCGTTACTGGACCTACGGTCCGTGGTTGGCTCCATCGTTGCCTACTTCTGCAATTTTCAGCTCACATCTTTATCAACCGCTTCCAAGCCTATTTCCTGCAAGAATTACAGATTAAACATTATTTCTAATAACAAACTAACCCAAGACACATACAAACTTTCAGTAAAATGCATCAAAAATATCGTAAACTCACGGTATATCAATACCCTCAACTTAAACTTGTTGTTTGTCCTCAAGCGACACACTAAAAATATAAACAACACTTATGTAGAAGCAAACCTACAAACTCAAACAATCACATGGCTTACTCAATCAATTCCATCACTTGTGCAAATCTTTTCATCTAGACTCAACAAGCTAACTCATGCGGATCGAAATGTGACATACATTGACCAATAGACATCACATCATACACTTTTCATAATCACCAAGGTACCAACTATACAGCAATGTAGATAATGCCCTCACTTCCAAAGAAATCCCTTTTCACATAAAAAATCTGAATTTCAAGTTTAAGGATTTATTCAACACTCACTCTCATAAGTAAATTCAAATACAATTAGTGCTCAATACCATAGACTTGCCCTTATTTAAACTGCATAGACTCTTCAAACTAGTCACTAAGATCACTATAGGACTTTCTTAGCTTGTAACATAGGCTTAGGGTCAGGTAGGGTACATTTGGGTACTTTTAGTGACTTTTCTGCCCTCCTTGACATTACATTGACTTTTTAACTCTTTTCTCAACCAATTCTTGACATCTTTTTATTTTCAGCTCTTTTCCTTCATTCTCTTTAGCACATATGTGATTTTGACTTTATCTCTCTTCTTTTCACTTTTTATGTTTTTCTGTTTTTCCATTCTTGTTCAGCAATCTTTATCATTCTTATATTTGTTTATCTTAACTTCAGTCACATCTTTTTCTATCTCTTTCTTTCTTTCGCGCTCAACTCTTTTCATACCTTTTCTTTTGGTTTCCTTTTTCATAGCCCCCCTTAACTTATGTATTTTGCATGAGTTGAGGTGCACAATATTCGATGTTGGACCAGGGCCACGATTAAGGTAAATTTTTGAATTTGCCACCCTCAACTTAGGCTTTTCGCCTTAGTGAAGGTGCACATATCAAAGGAGGGACCAAGGCCAAAACAATCTTTTAGGGAAGGTGAGTTGGGTGTATTGAAAGAAGTGGTCTACGTTAGGCTCTAACATTTGGATCAAGGGGAAACATTTATTTCTTTTGGTTGAATCATTTTAGGCTTTAGTGGACTCATTTGAACAAAGGCCTATGATCATCTCCCAATTCCTAGCCTAGACTGCCTTAGCAGGACCAACAGGGAAAGTTCTAGATTGGCACATACTGCATGAACATTCAAACTTATTTCACACACGCTTGACACATTGTTTCATTATCGGATTATTGAATTACCCAGTTCATGTTTTAGCTTAAGTCAAGCTATCATACCAGTTCCTTACCATGTCATATGAAGATCCAACAAATTCAACTCATTTGGCCTATAGATCTAGCACATTTCAAAAAACTTGTCTGGTATAAATTTCTTGCTCATTATGCATCATTCTTTCATTCTTCTACTTATTTCTAAACATACAATCCTAAACATACTGGTTCAACATAAAATTAAACAGTCCCTTCAGAAAAAAGAACACAGGCAAGAAAACCCCAAGGGAGGATTATGAGTTGGGTTACTCATACTTCACCCTTTCACTCACAATCCATTTAACCCACCCCCAACAAAATAAGGAAAAATTGCCCTCAATGCACAAAATAAAAAGTAAAGCATAGGGTGAAGCAAACCTTTGGTGCAAATGCGCCGAAGAACCATCCATAAGCGGGTGGATCCGATTTCCCATAACCCGTTGCATCAACACTAAGGAGGCCCTTAGTTGCGCCCTCACTAACAATAGGAACATCATCAGTAGTTGTCTTCAAACCTGAAGGGCCAACATCAATCTCTCAGGCCCACTGCTGACTCATCTCCTCATCAATGATGGACTGCCTATGGGGCAACCTTGAACAGTTGGCGCTCCTTCTTTTCTCAATCGTCGAGCCTCCTCAGTATCCAAAGTGTGGTTAGAGCGGTGGCGCTTCACAGCATCATGAAAAGACTCTGGGGGTGGCATAGTCTCACAAAATAGAGTATTTATCACCACCTCATCCTCTTATGCCATAGGAGAAACCACTGGTGCAATCTCTAAAGGGACTAGAAGAGCAGAAATATTAGCACAAATAATAGCCAACTCTGTCTGAAAAATAGTAATATCAATAGCAGGGGTAAGCCTCTCCAAGACTTGCAACTCAAATGCATCCAGGCACTTATAACAGACCTAAATCTTCCTATCCATCATCTTCTCCATCCTAGCCTAAAACTCCTAAATAGAATGTTGCATCTAAGGCTTCATGTGCTGCAATAGAGTGGTCGTCTGGGTCTGTAACTTCTAGACTCGGGCCAGAGGTACAATAGTGGACCCTGAGAAAGGAGTGGTTCGGGATGAGCTCTGGGCCTGGCTAGTGGTAGTCAAAGAGAGAGCTTGTACAACTGTGCTGGTGGGTGGAACAACAGTGTCATCAATTTGGATCTACTCCACATCAAAAAGAAGATCGATACCCAGGGGTAGTAGGTCAATTTTTGGCTCCCTCCGCGGTGCAGCTAGGATGGCATCATCTCTAATTAGGCCAGTGTCCACAGTCTTGGTGATCTTAATCAAACCATCACAATACCAAATCAGCACCCCATCAGTCCTGCACATATGAAATATCAGACACGGAAAGGGAAAAGTGGTGGTGGTGTTGAAAACCCTCTCATGAATTTCCGTGATTAAAATCCAGGCGAAGTCAAGCTCATTTCTATTAACAAGTATTGCCAACATCACGACCCTATCCCAAGTGACCACATTGTCTGCCTGAGTACGGGACAGTCTGGTACATACAATGGTATAAAAAACTACACAGTGAAGCTCAGAGTAGCCTTTCTGATAGGCAAAGTCATATTGCGCACCCACTATGTATGCTCCACCTCATTTGTAATGTGATGGGCCATCTACCGAAGCAATGTCTCTCTTTGCTCAGCATCTCTCTCAAATGCTCAACTCTGAATAATGCCCATCTTGTAGTCATACTCCGCTGTGTTGATTGGCATAGTGTTGGTAGGACCATAGATAAACCGGTAGATAGTGGTCTCGTATATATCAATCGAGAAGTCCGCACTAGAGTCGCCTGAAGTGGATGCTAAGCTACTGGCTTAGCCCTTTTTGGAAATGGAATTTTGAACAGTAGGAGCGTAAGAGGCATAGAACTCCCCGAGTCATCTCCTCGCTAAACTTCCTTAAGCCTTGTGCCATCCAGTCACACCTATGCCTCCAGAATAGCTTCTCAATTGCGAGTACCGGGTGAAGGCTCCTAGTAAGGACCCAATGCTCCTCAGTAATAATGTGGGTCGGGCTGTCTTTTGATGTTGATTAACCACCTTGGCATCAAAAATGATTTGGTACTTGTCACGACCAGAGAGCACCCCCTATTTGTAATATGGTGTACTCGACCGGGAAGGGTTCTTATACAAGCCTCATAGCTTATTAATTCCATAAGATACTTGAAAATAGAGAAGAATTAAAAACATTCCTTAACAATCAAAGACATTCTATTAAAAAGCAAGCGGAAGATGTTCTAAATTTTGTACATTATGTGTCAAACCATCTAATATTTTGAATACAACATTGGGACTTAGCCCATACAAAGCTTAAACAACACTAAAAGATTTAAAATGAACATAATGGGTTTTGTCCTCGAAACTATGAGGACTCACGAAGTCTTCATCTTCAAGCACCTTATAAACCTATCCATCAAGCATAGAACACCAACATCTCTCAAGCCTACACTTTGGTAAAAAGAAAGGGAAAAGAATGGGGTTAGCACATTAGATATACTAAGTATGATGACCATGCAAAAACATACTTAAAAGGGGACATTTGATCGAAAGCCATGCTTTTATGCCATTTTTGTAAAACTTCATGAACATTTATACAAGAGGCATAATATAAGTCACATAATTCACATTTGAACAAAATCACATATAAACCTTTACCTACACCTTGAGCCTCCACCTCATGTAACCCTGAAGTAATACCTTGTGCATTGCATGGGTAGTGTTCCATACCACCACCCACACTAAGGCACCACCTTAAGGTCACAAAAAGTGAACTTACCATTCATCATTTCCACCTTTTCACAATAAAGCATTTAAGAGACATAAACATCACTTAAATCATATCATCACATTAAGACCAACATCTAAGACAACTATAAGTCATACTTGTTCAAAGTGCAAGTAGCATCCCATACTACTACTCCTACTAAGTACTCCTTTGAAGTCACCCTAGACAAGGCACATTCATATACAATAGACATGATGAGAAATTAACTCATAATACAATCCAAGTATAGCATGCATCTTTACATTTAAGCATATAAGAGTCAACATTACTCAATAACATCATTTAGAGTACTTTCAAACAACAGTCATTAAGACTTAGAGAAGACAATATGATCCTCTCAAAGCCTACTTGTGCAATGCATTGATGGCATCCCATACTACCACCCACACTTTGTAGAACCTCTCAAGAAACCATAATACACATCTCACATGATGGGAATAAGCGTTTAACTGACATAGACAGTGAGAGCTAGATCATGGAATTCCGATGTATTGTCCCACATCGTAAGAGTTGGTCTACTTGGCTAAGGTAAACCGGTATATAGCTTAAGTGGATCCACTAGCTAGTCCTGTGTGGGTTTATAGTTAAGGGACAAGGATATTTCTACTAGATACCCCGCCTCAACTCACGTGATGGTATCCATCTCAAGAAATTGTTACTAGAAACCTCGCCTCAACTCACGGGAGGGCTTCCATCTCATTCAACATCCTCTCGGTGCTTAGCCTGCATTCCCATAGAGTATTTTACCATTCATCACATTAAGGGATAATAGATTGTTACTAGACACCCCGTCGCAACTCACGTGAGGGCATCCATCTCAACCTAAAATTCTTTCATTGGATAGCTCATAGATCAACGATGAGATTAGCCTTTTATCTAAGAATCCCAGTATTGTTCATTAGTGTAAGATCAAGAATATCCTTTCAATCAACAAATCATTAGCATTTAAGAGAGTACAATTGAGAATAGTCTTTTTATAGACTCAACATTCATTAACATTATCAGTAAACTCATTCATTCAATCATGAAAAGGCTACCAACATTAGATCTACCAATTCAAAACATTAAGACATTAAGTCATGATATACTCATCATATAAGTAAAATGATGCCTAAGCCTACCAATTCAAAAGCTCTCATTCAACATTACATTATAGAACCCTTCACATTCCATCGTCAACATTCCTGAGTGTTAATAGAGATATAACATTCAATCCAAACAGAAATAACTTCTAGAGAATATCATAATTCATTCATAGAGATCACACACATGCTTCACATCACATTCATATATAAAAAATCATGATAATACTTCAATTCCTCACACTATGCCTTCAAGGCCATGATCACAATGTACATAGTAATGTAAACACCTCCACCATTCAAGTGGATCAACAATTCAAGACAATTCTACTTTAATATGAAATTAGGTCAAACTTGCCCTATCAAGGCTATGATCACAAATCCTTAATTCATCAACATTTCACCATAATTAACCATAGATAATGATGCAAATAAATAGTCTAAATCAATCTACACATAAATCCATCATCATTCATTCATAAACAACAAACCCACTTCATAAGGCCAAATTTAGGAATTGAGAGAAATCATGGGTTCATGGATTAAAATCATCTTAAATCATCAATTAAACATCAATATAATCATAGTTTATCATTTGAAAACATTTGATGCAAGAACTCATGAGATTGAGTAAAACCTAAGGCTTTTCATGAACTTGAAATCACTTTGAAACTTCTTCGAAATTGACTGTAGGGTGAAAGCTAACCCAAGATAAAGGATCAACATACCTTATACTTGAAGAATCTCACGGAATTGAAGAATAAACACCTTAAAATACCCAACACTAGCTTGATTTTGACCTTTATCTCCAATGGAGTTTCTAGAGAGAATTTTTAGGAGGGAAGGGTTTTGATTTTAGAGGTGAAAAATAAATGAGGGTTTCAATGTTTTAATACTCTTAAAATATCCTAAAACACTTAAAATAATCGTCCATATATTAATTAGGACTTGGGGTGAATTTACCAATTCAACCCTAGCTTGGCCGAGACTATACCAAAAAAACAGTGCCCATTCACGCCCTTGACTCATGGACTGTGAGTCCATTCATGGACCTCGCTGCTGGTCCGTGGTCTGGGGCTGCAACTCGGTTTTAGGTATATGGACTTACAGAGGCCATCCATGGGGCGTGGATGGACCTACGGGGAGTAACCCCATCCGCAGGTCACCAAGTTTTGGCCAACTTGATAGTTTCCTTGGGGCTTTAGGGTTTAGACTTAGGGTCTTCCTCAAGGACCCTTAGAATGGTCCTTGGGGAGTCATACATTGAAGTCAAACCCCTAAACACTTCAACCATGGCTCGGGACAACATTAAACCACATCAAAACTCATGACGAACACAAATGCACACACGTTAGGCTCTACTTTCAGTAGTTCATTTTTAGGGTCGTTACAGTACTGGCCCTTACGCACCACTTGTTCGACATCAAGGCATTAGGAACTGCTTCATCTCTGGTTGGTACAAGGGAATCAGAGGAAGATGTGGAAGCAGTGCTGGAACTACTGCCGGAATGCGACTCCGAGCCGGACAACGACTTTGCTGCATATAAGGCCCACTCCTCAAAAAAGGGGGCAGTGACCTCGACCCGGTTACTATAAGTAAGTATCTGCCTAGACTTGTTCCTCGTGGTCGGGGGGGAGTAGGGTAGCCTCTGGTGGTCTTCGGGATGTACTCATGATCGTTTTCTTCATCTATCAGACGTTGGGAAGCGGCGACTGATTTTTACTTGCCCCCTCTTGCATAGGTTGGAGCTTGATTCAGAGTCATGGTACCTATGGAAGACTCGTTAGTACTAAGAGAACACCAAAAGACCTAAGAAATAATTTTAGAACATGAATCGGACTTAGACAAAATCCTAAAAAACGTTCAGACAGTAGCTGGAATTGTGACCCACGGTGGGTACCTAGAGTCCATCGATGGAAGGATGGCTCGTGGGTCCCCTCCATAGGTTAGGTGGTAGAATATTAGGTTTCTTATAGAGAACCACGGATGTGTAGAACGGTTCTTCGATCAAACGATAGACCATAGTACACACCGTTGTTCTTGACCTAACCCAATTTTTGTGTGCCACTGGTTCACGGACCCCGACCTACGGTCTGTAGGTTGACCTATGCTCTGTGGGTGGAGGTCGTTGATTAGTGTTGTGCCGGACATTACACTTCAACTTACAGACAATGAAAAAATTCAACACATAATTAACCAATATAAGTCTAAAACAAGCACATTCACATATTATTCAATAGTTCGTCATTCGTAGGGGTTTCAATTTATGCAAAATTCATGTTCAACACAAAGAAACCTCTAAACCCTAAGTTAAAACTCTCAATTAGACCGAGCAACCCATTTATTCGATTTAGATTAACTACCCACTCATGTACCATCATTCCAAGGGTATTATCTCAAAAATATTCATCTAATTATGCAAGCATTTCAAGTACCCAAGGTCAAGTTCATCGTTGTGACTTCAAATTTGAAACAATGAAATATTCAAAGTTTGGGAGAAATCAGTTTACTTTACAAGTAAGCAACGATGGTGAGTGTGTGATTACCTGCAAATGCTTCTAGACCAATGGTGACACCGAACTCGGACATTGAAAGCTTATGAAGGGAAAATGGAAGTGATCGAAGGTTTCTTTGTGACTTAGGGATAGTAAGGGAGGTGAAATTGGATTGGAAAGATATAGGGGAGTAAATGGAAGAGATTAAGGGTTGAAAATGGTGTAACTGAACGGTTTATAATGGTTGGGGGGGTGGAAAGTGATAAGTGAAAAATGATTTTAAAATGAAGGATTATATTAATTTGGGGGTCCGGATTGGGTCATCAGAAACCTTAACTTTGACCCACGAGACCCCATCTAAGGTCTGTGGGTCGACATACAGTTTGTCAATATGGTCCGTAGGTCATTCTGACACTTTGAATTTTTTTAGAATACATACCTGGGATCTACGAATGCCATCCACGGTTCATGGATTGACCAACAGACCGTCGATGGGACCTTTAGGTCACTGCAATAACTTATTTTCTGCAGATTTTTCCTTTTCGTTCCTGCACACGTAGCAACTATTAGGACTTTCTTTTTATTTTTTCTGGACACTTTTTAGACACATACCCTATTCTATATCTAGCCAACACTAAATAAAAAAATTTAATAAACACCTATCTAAAGAGCTACAAAAATCAAAAAGAAAGAAAAAAGACTTCTATATCGAGAAGAAAATCCTATAGTTGGCTAGATTGTATATCTTGGGTTACCTCCCAAGCAGAGCTTGATTTAACAAGATAACAAGCCTCTATCACTTCATGTACACTCTAAGATTTCCCCAAGTAGACTTTTATCCTCTATCTGTTCACCTTGAAGCTCGTTCCTTCCTTGTTCTCGAGCTCAACCGCTCCATGTGGAAATACTTGAGTTACTCTGAATGGACCGTCCACTTGGACTTAAGCTTGCCAAGAAACAAGCGCAACCCATGAATTGAATAAGAGCACCATATTGCTGGCAACACATTCATGCTTTCCAATATTCTTATCATGGTACTTTTTCATCTTCTCCTTGTACAAGGCTGAAATTTCATATGCTTTTAGGCAAAACTTATCAAGCTCATTCATGTCATTCAATCTTTGACTCAATGCGGCGCCCAAATCAAAATTTAACTTCTTTAGCGCCCACATTGCTTTATGCTCTGGCTTTACAGGCAACTGACATGACTTCCCATATACAAGTTGGTAGGGGGACATACCTATGGGAGTCTTGAATGCAGTGCGATAGGCCCATAGAGCATCATAAAGTCTTCTTGGCCATTCAGTTATGTTGGTGTTCACAATCTTTGCAAGAATTTACTTTATCTCTCTATTTGACACCTCAACTTGCCCATTAGACTACAGATGATAAAGAGTGGCTCTATTGTGACTAGTACCATATATCTCTAGCACAACCCTGAACATATTTTTGCAAAAGTGTGAACCTCCATCGCTGATAATTTCCCTAAGCGTACCAAATCTGGAGAAGACACTCTTTTTCAGAAATGCGGTGACACTCTTTCCCTCATTATATGAAAGCGCAATTGCTTCCACCCATTCTAATAGAGAGTTAGCAGCAACAAGAATATACTTCATCCCATACGATCTTAAAAAAGGACCCATGAAGTCAAGACCCCAGACATCAAATAGCTCAACCACCAATATCAGGTTCATAGGTAGTTCTTGTTTCTTTGAAATTCCTCCTTCTCGTTGGCAACGATCACAGGAATTGGAAAAATCATAAGCATCTTGGTGGATGGTAGGCCAGTAATTGTCACGACCAAGAGCATCCAAAAGTCCTAACATGTGTACTCGACCTCTTGGGGGTCTAATACAAGCCCTTAGCAATCAATCATCGCATTCGGTAATAAAAACCGCAAGGAATAAAAACACTTTTTAAAACAAATCCATAATACTCATAAGATCTTTCAGATGTAAAGAAGTAGAATATCTATGTCTCATGTACCATCTTAGACACGAATAGAACATCGCGGCCTTTTACAACAATAGAAAATATATGTCTTATACAATGTCTAAGTGGAAATACTAGAAAGATAACAACTATGTACTCAAATATGTGAGGACATACCAACCTTCTTGAGAAAAGTCAATATCCCAAGCTTAATCAAAAGATCTCCTCACTTTCCACCACCTACACTTGTAACAATAGAGAAATATTGAATTAGTACAATAAGTACTAAGTATGATGACCATGCAAGAAAACATGCACAACGGACATTTACAAGGAATGTATGTTTTTAAGACCTTCTTTAACAAACCTTTACAACCACAAGCATAAACCCGCATTTCAAGTCACCATTCACAAATAAGACCATATTAAGATCATTTACAACTCAATTAACACAAGTGTACAATACTTTAACAAGATAGCAAAGTAATTCCTTCATTACCATTTAAGCCTCTATCTCAAGTCACCCTACGCCAGACTTAAGTGAATAATGAAGTGACCGCCCATACAACCTCTTCATATACACCTAAGTGTTCCTAAGAGTTACCATAGACCAGGGTTTTATCATTACATTATAACATACTAAGTCAACGTTCTTTATAAAACTATTTAAAAGACACACAAGAATATAGGGGACAATCACATAATAGCCCTAAGGCTTATGGAACTCAGTTTAGCATCTTTTAAGCCTACTTGTGCCATGTGTAGATAGCATCCCATACTACTACCTACACATTGTAGAACCTATCCAATACTAGAGTGCACATCCCATATGATAGATATAGGCCTTAAACGACATAGACCACACTAGTAGGGTATGGAATCCGGAGTCTATCCTACTCCGTGAAGGTTGTTCTACTTGCCAAGGGTAGATCTAAAAGCAACCCATATTGGAACATGGTTTAAGAGATGTCCAAGAATGTTTATTCTGCCTAATCTCATGCTCAACTAGGCCACCATCCTAACCACATCCACTCGGTGCTTTGCCTTATTTTCCATATAGTATCTAATAACATATGTACTAAAGAGGGTTCCTTTTCTAGTTCAACAAACTCATAGTACCTCTTACCAAGAAAGGCCCCATTTCTTAGTCATAGCCAATCTAGGTTCGTAAGGATAGCTCATTTGACTTTCTTAGATAAGGATTCTCATGTTGTTCCGGCTCCATCCATCTCTAAGTCTATCATTTCACTCAAGAAGAGAACATCACCCTAAGGCCCATCCTTCAAAGTTATACATTTACTTAGGAAAGCTAGACCCATGAAAAAGGCACTATGCTCAAGTCTACCAATTCAAGCCTTGGCCTAGAATTTCTCTTTTAGCATCTATAGGAAGAGCTCTATTACTAAGTCATAGCCCAACCAAACATTCATATCTATAATCAAGCTTTCATTACACAAGACAAGATACTCAAGTCTAGCATATGACCTATCACATCACCTTATAAAGTCTCATCATAGTCCATCATCACCACATATCATTATTTCAAGAAAAATATGCTTTCAGATTTGCATAATAACACTTTTTGAAATATCACATTAATACCATTAGAACATCTTCACATTATAGCTTCACACAAGCTTTACATATAGCTTCATATAGGACTTTACATATATCCTCATAAAGATATAATAATATAACAATATAGTAGCACTCATATGATGCCGTTCATGGCCCCAATTCACAATAATACAATACTCCAATATTATACAACGACATTACCAATGTCTTCATGGCTACAATTCACAATAATACCACACAAGAATAAGATATAACACTTCCACCAAAGGTGGATTCAACCTACCAACAACAATTAATTCAATAAAGAGAGTTCAAGCTTTCTCACCATAATCCAAAGCCATAGCCAAAATAACATAAATCCAAGGAATCACCAATACTTCACCCATAAGGCTTACCACCCTTAATACACCCATTATCAACAATTAATCATGAATAAACATTAAACAATACAGGAGATATGTATACAATTTACTTTATACATAACTCCATCAACTTTGAATTTATAGAAATAGACCCACTTCATATCAAATTTTTAGGGTTTTGTAGAAGACAAGGGTTCATGGAGTATTTCATTTAAAAACCACAAACAAACATCAATTAATCCATATCCAAACGTTTCAAATCATTTTCATGCAAGAACCCTTAATAGAATTCAAAAACAAGTTGTTAGGCACTTTTTGAAAACCTTGTAAAATCCTTTGAAATTGACTCTAGGTTGAAGATGTGTTTTAGATGAAGAGCCACCGTACCTCAATTGATGAAATCCCAAAAAAAATTGGTGGAAGAAACCTTCAATTTTAAACCCAAGCTCTACACCTTCTTCTTCTTTGAACTTGAGAGAACTTTAGGGAGAGAAAGTCTTTGGGAGTTTTAATTTAAAGAATGAATTCCAAAAATACCTTTTAAATGTCCTAACACCATTAAAATACCTAAAATAAGTTAAAACAACCATCCATGCATTTAATTGGCCAGGGGTGGAATTACCAAACCACCCTTGGCTTGGAAGATTTTTGGACAGCAACACAGTGCCAATTGACAGCCACCATCCACGGACCGTGGATAGATTGACGGCTCGTCCTGGTTGCTTGTTAAAATGGTAAGAGAGGGTGTTGGGGTGGCTTTGGTGAGGAGACTAAGTCTCAACTCACGAAGCCAATCCACGCCCCGTCAATGGGGCTCGTGGATGGTTGCTGATTTTGATAGCTTTTAGGTAAGCGCTTCGGTCCTCTTCAAGGGCCCTTAGGGTTGGTCCTTGGGGAGTCGTACCCGGGAGTTTTGACCGTAGACATGCTCATCTAGACACTAGGGTCACTTCCACTAACCTAAACCTCAAACAACACAACAAACAACTCTCCAAACTATGACAACACATCAAGCACACACAGAAGCACCAAGACTAGGCTAGTCTCTGAACGTCATGGACATCTCTTAACGTTTGACTTCTAAATACAGTAAACTAACATTACACACTGCCCAACTGCTATACACAATGATTTTAACCACTAAAAACTACATAACCAATCAACAACACACATGAGAGTCTCTAGCTTACCTAGTTCATTTTTAGGGTTGTTACATTATCTCCCACTTGGGAACATTCCTCCCCGAATCACACAAAAACACTTTTAAGGGAAGCAACCAAAGAAAGCATCCCACCATCAAGCATTGAACCATATAAACAATACACAAAATAAAAGGAGGAAAAATAACTCCACATCTAATCCTCATATAAGCATCATGCATTTCATGAAAGGAAAAGCACATTCCCTAACTCATTATGCACATCACATTACCATTCTTTTCATTTCATTATTGGAGGAACTTCCTTCTCCACATTACCAATCTCATTTCAACATCAAGGAACTCAATAAGCAATAAACACATCATGCAATTTTCAAGAACACCCTTAAGCATGCTCAACTAATCAATTCTAAAAACTTTTAGCAACTCACCAATTTATGCACATATAAGGAGAACAACAATCATGAAACTCATTTTCTCATTTAAATCAAGAACTCAATTTAAAGCATGCATCATTATAAGGAGGAATATAGAAACTCATTTTTTACACAAGACACCAAAAACCATGCATCATGCTTCAGCAATTCTATGACTCAAGCTTGATTAGGAATATAAGAAAGAGACAAGAATATCCAAACTCACGTCAAACTCACCTCAACTAATCATTCAACATACCATCCTCCTCTTAGGAGAAACCCATCTAAACCAACACAAAAGGATTCCAACACAAAACTAGAAATTATGACTTACCGGCACCTTCATCCGGATTTGCTTCCTTGTTAGCTTGGAGAGCATAGAAACGATTCCTTGCTTGACCATCAACACCAGGACCACTTTATGGAGCTTGCCTAGCATTACTTCCTTTCACCACAATATTAGGACAACCTCCCACCTTGTGATCATTTTTCCCACAACCAAAGAAAGCACTAGCCAGATAGACACTTCCCAAAATGCTTCTTTCCACAAGTGGAACAAGTAGGCTTAGCAATTTGAGAACCACCACCTCCTTCATGGTTAACCTTAGGAACACACGAGAAATCTTTATTTGATGCCCTCTTCTTAAACCTAGGATGTCCTTGATTCTCATACCTACCCCTTATCAAATCTTTCATCACCCTAGTCTTCTTGAAATCCTCAATAGATTGAGCGTACACAACAAGCCTAGAGATGTTCATGTCACCATGAAGCATTGCCGTACGACACTCTACTTTCACCAAGTCATTTATACCGGTAACAAACCTACTCATCTCCTCTCTAGAGTTCGACACCAAAAATGGAGAATACCTAGACAAGGGTTTTATCATTATATTATAACATACTAAGTCAACATTCTTCAAAAAAACCATTTAAAAGACACACAAGCATATAGGGGACAATCACATAATAGCCCTAAGGCTTAGGGAACTCACTTTAGCATCTTCTAAGCCTACTAATGCCAGGTGTAGATATCATCCCATATTACTACCTACACGTTGTAGAACCTATCCAATACCAGAGTGCACATCCTATTCGATGGAAATAGGCCTTAACCAACATAGACCACACTAGCAAGGGTATGTAAACCGGAGTCTATCCTACTCCGTGGAGGTTTTTCTACTTTCCAAGGGTAGATCTAAAACCAACCCATGTTGTAACATGGTTTAAGAGAAGTCCAAGGATGTTCATTTTGCCTAATCGCATGCTCAACTTGGCAACCATCCTAACCACATCCACTCGGTGCTTTGCCTTGGTTTCCATAGAGTATTCAATCAGATATCTACTAGAGAGGGTTCCTTTTCTTTTTCAACCAACTCATAGTACCTCTTTCAAAGAAAGGCCCCATTTCTTAGTCACAGCAAATCTAGGTTCGTAAGGATAGCTCATTTGACTTTCTTACATAAGGATTCTTATGTCGTTCCGGCTCCATCCATCTCTAAGTCTATTATTTCACTCAAGAAGGGAACATCACCCTAAGGCCCATCCTTCAAGGTTATACATTTCACTAGAAAATCTAGACTCATGAAAAAGGCACTATGCGTAAGTTTACCAATTCAAATCTTGGCCTAGAATTCCTCTTTTAGTATCTATAGGAAGAGCTCTGTTACTAAGTCATAGCCCAACCAAACATTCATATATATAATCAAGCTTTCATGACACAAGACAAGATACTCAAGTCTAGCATATGAGCTACAACATCACCTTATAAAGACTCATCATAGTCCATCATCACCACATATCACCATTTCCAGAGAAACATGCTTTAACATTAGCATAATAACACTTTATACAACATCACATTAATACCATTACAACATCTTCACATTATAGCTTCACACAAGCTTTACATATAGCCTCATATAGGACTTTACAGATAGCTTCATATAAGGATAACAATAGAATAATATGGTAACACTCATATAATACCCTTCATGGCCCCAATTCACAATAGTACAATATTCCAACGTTAAACAACAACTTCACCAATGCCTTCATGGCTACAATTCACAATAATATCACACAAGAATAAGATAAAACACTTCCACAAAAGGTCGATTTAACCTAGCAACAACAATCAATTCAATAAAGGGAGTTCAAGCTTTCTTACCATAATCCAAAGCCATACCCAAAATCACCAAAATCCAAGCAATCACCAATACCTTCTTCTTTTTTAAACTTGAGAGAACTTTAGATAGAGAAAGTCTTTGGGAGTTTTAATTTGAAGAATGAATTCCAAAAATACCTTTTAAATGTTCTAACACCTTTAAAATACCTAAATTAAGTAAAAACAACCGTCCATGCACTTAATTGTCCAAGGGTGGAATTTACCAAACCACCCTTGGCTTGGCAGATTTTTGGACAGCAACACAATGGCAATTGACGGCCACCATCCACGGACCATGGATGGATTGACGGTTCACCCTGGCTGCTCGTCAAAATGGTCAAAGAGGGTGTTGGGGAGCCTTTGGTGAGGAGACTAAGTTTCAACTAACGAAGCCAATCCACGGCCCGTCAATAGGGCTCGTGGATGGCTGCTGGTTTTGACAGTTTTTAGGTCAGCTTTTGGGTCCTCTTCAAGGTCCCTTAGGGTGGTCCTTGGGGAGTCGTACCCGGGCGTTTTGACCCAAGACATACTCATCTAGACTCTAGAGTCACTTCCACTAACCTAAACTTCAAAAAACACAACAAACAACACTCCAAACTATGACAACACATCAAGCACAAACACAAGCACCAACTCTAGGCTAGTCTCTGAATGTCATGGACGTCTCTTGACGTTTGACTTCAAAATACACTAAACTAATATTACACACTGATTTTAACCAATAAAAACCACATAACCAATCAACAACACACATGAGAGGCTCTAGCTTACCTAGTTCATTTTTAGGGTTGTTACAATAATACCCACACTACAAGATCTTATGAGTAGTCCGAATACCACTATGGTGCCAACCAACAGGCAATGCATTATACGCCTCGAGTATACTCATCATCTCAACCTTGGGTACACAGCGACGAATAACACAAGTAAGGCTCATCCTAAAAGAACCTCTTCACATGAGACATAAACATTTTCCTTTGGAGAAATGACAAATCCGATGGAACCAAATATCTTTCCAAGTAATTAGCAAATTCTGCGAACCAAGGGATAAGATAATAAGAGGCAGCCAATACATGTTCATCAGGAAAAACATCATTAATCTCATCCCCATCTCCTAGCTTAAGCATAGCTTCCTCCTCCAATTTGGGCAAATGATCGGTGACTTGATTTCCTATTCCCTTTCTATCCTTTACTTGAAAATTGAACTCTTGCAACAAAAGCACACAACCTTGGTTTTGCATCCTTTTTAACCATTAGATACCTCAATGCAGAGTGATCAGTATGAACTATGAGCTTCGTATTTAGCAAGTATGATCTAAATTTTTTGAATGCGAAAACCACAACAAGAAGTTAATGTTCAGTCCCACTATAGTTCTTTTGAGCCATATTTTGAGGTTTGTTGGCATAGTAAATAGGATGAATAATCTTTTCTCGCCTCTGTCCTAGTACCACACCACGCACCACTCCACATGCATCACACATCACTTCAAACGGTTGCCCCTAATCTAGTGAAATGATAGGTGTTGATACTAACTTTTCTTTCAAATCTGCAAATGCTCTCAGAAAAGCATCACCAAAATCAAGCCTACACTTCTTTCCGAGTAGCTTGTATAATGGGTATGCAATTTTTGAGAAATCTTTCATGAACCTCCAGTAGAATCTTGCATGCCCAAGAAAACTCTGAACACCTTTGACAGATATGGGTGGTGGAAGCTTTTCTATTACCTCAATGTTGGCTCTATCAACCTCAATACCTTTCTCTGATATATGATGACCCAAAATTCTACCATGTTTCACCATGAAGTGGCACTTTTCCCAATTGAGCACAAGATTGCACTATTCACATTATTTTAGTACCTTGGCTAGATACATCAGACAACCATCAAACGAGTCACCTACCATAGAGAAATCATCCATAAATACCTCAATTGTGTCCTCTACCAAATCTGAATATATCCATAGCATGCACCTCTAGAAAGTTGTTTGAGCATTACGCAACCCAAATGATTTCCTTTTAAAGGAAAAAGTCCCATATGGACAAGTTAAAGTGGTCTTCTCTTAATCTCCTAGAGCTATGGTGATTTGATTTTAGCCGAAATACCCATCTAGAAAACAATACCAACCCTTACCAGCAAGATGATCCAGCATCTGGTCTATGAAAGGCATCGAAAAGTGATCTTTTTATATCCAGGCATTTAGCCTGCTGTAGTCCATGCATACTCTCCATCCAGTGACTGGCCTTATTGGAACCAACTAATTTTTCGCATTAGGAACAATAGTGATCCGACCTTTCTTAGGTACACACTGAACAGGGCAGGCCCAACTACTATCTCCAATGGGGTACATGACTCCAACATCAAACCATTTAATGATTTCCTTTTTCACTACCTTTTGCATAAGGGGATTTTGTCTCCTTTGGTGCTCAATACTTGGCTTTCTGTCCGGCATGTGTTGGATTTTGTGAGAACAAATGCCCGTTGGAATCCCAATTATGTCCACAATACTCCATCCAATAGCCCTCTTAAACCGTTTCAGTACCAATACCAAGGCCTCTATTAGCCTCTCACTCAAGTCAACAACAATGATCACATGCAACGTGCTATCTTTTCCAAAGAATACATACCTCAAGTGACATTGTAGACCCTTAAGTTCCAAGTTTGGACCCTCTTCTATAGATGGCTTTGCAGGTGGGGAGTCTCGATTCTTTATATCTAAGTCCAATCTTTTTGGTTTGGGACGGAAAACAAACTTATAAAGTGCGGCAACTAGCTCATCATACTCACCATTACCATCACTGTCAAAATTCATCATCACCACTACTAGCGCATCAACACCTACCCTTTCTTCAATGGATACCTCAAAGTTGTACCCCTCAATATGATTTTCCACGGATACCGATTTAAGATCACATTCCTGTTTCATAGACCTACAGATGTCAAAAGTTACCTCCTCATAATTTAATAGGAACTTCATTTGTCCTTTCTCCATATCAACCAATACACACCCAGTATCAAGAAATGGTATCCCTAGAATGATGGGAACCTCAAAGTAAACCTTACAATCTAAGATTACAAAGTTCGATGGAAAGATGAATGACTCTACTTTCAGAAGGACATCTCAAAGAACTCCAGTGGGTCTCCTCACAGTTCTATCGTCCAAAAGTAAACGCATCACAGTTACCTTTGGAGCACCTAAACCCAACAAACTATAAATGGACAATGGCATCAAATTAATGTTGGCCCCCAAATCACACAAAGATTTCGCAAAGTGTAGAATCCCAATGGTATAAGGTATAGTGAAAGCTCTAGGATCATCTTTCTTTTGCACAAGCGACCTCGTAGCAATGGCACTACAATTTTGCAACCTCTCATCATCCTCAAAACTGAAAACCCAAATTTGGTCACCATGTCCTTCATGAATTTTGAATACCCAGAAATTTGCTCCAAAGCTTCTATCAACAGAACATTGATGGAAAGATGTTTCAACATTGCTATAAGCCTGCTGTATTTTCCTTCTTCAGTCTTTTTCACCAACCTCTGTGGGAATGGAGGTGGAGATCTAGGCATTGGAACAAATTTTAGGGTCACATTCGCTTCCTTTTCTCTAGCATCTTTCGGCTCTCCTGTAGCCTCAATCTCATCAACATTTTTTTCTACCCCTCTTTCAACCTCAAATGTCATGGGGGGATCAATAGTCGGTTTTCCTCCATGAGTAGTGGCTTCCATACAATGCTGATCATTTTTTAGATTCTAGATGGTATTTCTAGTAAGTGTGGCTGGCTGACGTGGGTTCACGGTGGTGGACAGCTAACTAAACTGTTGCTCAAGTTGTTTGATTGACACTGCATGGGCAACAACTTTTTGACCTAGTCCAGACAAGTCATTTCACATCACTTTAACATTCTCATCAGTTATATCAAACCTCTTCATCATATTTTGCATCATTTCCTCAATGTGATTCATACTATTACCGCCCTCTCTATTACCAGCTGAAGCATAGGGTCCAACTCTCTCATTCTTGTTTCCATGGTTGTTCCGATTGTAGTTTGTATCACGGTTGTATTTCCCATCTCGGACATAGTTTCCCTCTCGGTTGTAGTTACCATAGTTTTGACCTTTGTTTCCTTGACGTTGGCACTAATTATCCGTATTGGAACCTTGGGCGTTGGTTCAAAAACTCCCCATCTAATCATTCACTAAGCTCGCATCATCCTCATAGTAACATTCCTCAACCGGCGGTGGTGGAGTTCTAGTTAGATAATTGACCTCATTCATCTTTTTTGCATTTCAACTCACATGTTTCTATACCAAACCTATTTTTGTCCTCATTTGATCCATCTCTTCACGAAATGTCATCATTTGCTTGATTTGGTGAAGTTTGGACTGTGAACGTGCTTCTACTAATATTTGCCTTTCTAGTGCTCCATGCCTTATTGTTTCGAGAAATCATCTCTAGTTTTTCAGCGATCTCCTTAAAAGTTCACTCAGCATATGATCCTCCAACAATAGTATGTAGCACAGCCTTTCCATTATCATCTTGTCCTTTGTAGAAGTACTCGTTCAGTGACTCATCATTTATGCTGTTATTCAGAACAGTTCTTATAAACACAGTGAACCTATCCCATGAACTGCTTATGGACTCTCCAGGTAGTGCTACAAAATTATTCAGTTTATCTTTGTGATTTAACTTCTTAGACACCGAAAAATACATCGCAATAAACACCTTTGCAATTGGTCCCATGTATGAATTGAATTGAATGGCAGCTCAGAAAACCAGACTGTAGCATCACCAGTCAATGATAGAGGGAAAACTCTTAAACCTTTGACATTCATATCTTATTATGGTCGTCCCACATAACTCTTACATAAACTTTTCAATTTAGCCATGTGACCATATGGATCTTCCGAAGCTAAACTTGAAAACAACCCTCTTGCTATAAGCATTTGAATAAGATTGATGGTCACCACAAATGTATGCCTCAGAAGTAGAGAAGGAAGAACAAGAGGCCCTTTTGATTCAACCGTATTCTAGTCAACCCTATAGTTATCACAATACCTCGGTGCTAGTAGAATTTGCACCCTTTCTGCATTACTATGTAGATTACCACCATGAACCTGCGCGGGCACATCAAAAACCCAGGAGGCTACAATTCAACTTTATCTTCGTGACCCTCTCTGATTGGATTATTGTTTACTCGTAGATTTGCCATTTTTTTCAGAGTCTTTCATAGTTCAGGATCATAAGGGGTCAAGGGTTCGCCTCGACTCCGTGTACTTGGCATACACTAGAGTTGGAACCTGTAGCAACAAAAACAAAACAAACACGTAAAATTAGGAAATACTTAAAGTTAAACTTAATCTAAAAGCCAAATTCCTACGCAGCAGTGCCAAAATTTGAAGAGCTCAAATTACACCTCCCTAAAGAAGTATAAACAGTCGTTATAAAATTAAGAAAACTACTTGACGGTTGGGGTCGATCCCACGAGGAATATTGTTTACACTTAAACTTAACTCACTATTATCTGTTTTTACTCAAACTATATTTGAGAAAAGTAAAAAGGGTTTGTTGTAAATAAGTAACAAATTGCTAGTTTGAATGATTAAGTAAGTAATGATGAGTCCACAATTTGGACTCATTTATGGCTATATTTTGATAGAATTAGTGTCCTCAAATGCATATTTTATCTTAATATCTAATGAAAATCCTTAAATTTCAGGTATTTAAATTGAGAGACAAAACATGGATGCTATCGAGCAAAAACAAACAAAGTGGTTGAAAGTAGGAAGAAAAGACGGCCTGACGATTCACTAATGCATTAGGTGAGTTGCCGAATGGCCTAAACATCGCCAAAAGTTTTAGTGCGCTGAGCCCTAAAGGAGAAGATCAAGTCAGTGACAAAAGGAGCAATTGGCGCGTCGCTGAACAGTTCTGTGATGCAATACTATAGCGCCCAATGATCCAGAACGCGAATATGTTGAAGGCAAGAGCTGAAAGGCGATGAAGTACACCAAAGGGAGGATCGTTGAGTGCGTTAGCGATCCCGACTAACTACACCGAGTGACCCTTCACAACACACTTTTTGACACCTATAAGTACTTGTTTAAATTTTATTTCAATAGGTAATTTTCAGATACAACATTTTTATTTTTTTAAGTTTCAAGTAGAGAGACATTGTTCTTAGACCTTGAAGGTTCAAAGGTTTTCATCTCCAAGAAATTGGACTTGGGTCTCAATGATTTTTCACTCTTGACGTGTTTTAAGGCTCAATCCTTCATACCCAGTTGATGGAAACTGATATTGGTATAAATTTTTATCTCTTTTACATGTCTAGCTAATACCCCAATTCTTAGGGTGTGATTTTGTGAAGATGGGTTAGATTATCCATTTGGTGTTGCTTGTTGATGGCTTATTTGTTGTTTAGATGCGATTCCGTTTAGTAGTTTTGTATGAACTTAATGGAATTGTAGTTGCAAATACGATTTCATATTACTGTTTTTCGCTTGCGAGAGAGAGAGGTTATAAAACTAAGGCTAATAAATTGATAGCCGGTGGTATTGGGTTGACATGGGTTCAGCTCAAGAGAGTGAATCGTAGTCCTTCTCCCACACATTCAGCTCGAGAAAGTGAATGGGCTAAGGCGAAGGCTGTGCTTAATGTGGAAAATCGGTGTTTGAGAGAAACCTAGTTGGTTCAGGGTAATTTGCTAGAGAGAGAATTTACCCCTACTATAATCTAGCGTAGTCACAAATACTCAACAATTTACTACCAAAAGCATGTACCCGATAATTTAGTCTATCTCGTATTCCTATCACATCCCAAGAATCCCATCTCTCTATCTCATTTTCGTAGAGTTTTGTTGTTTTTAGTTGTTAATTAATACAAAACCCCCATTGATAATTGACGCATGCGTCACCACTTTAGATTTAATATGATTATATTCGATAATGTTTATAGCAATGACTAATTAGAACTAAATTATATTTTTTATTAATTCTCAAATCCACTCCCTTGGGACTCGACCCGAACCCTTGGTTGGGTTACTTTGCTATTGTACGATCGTAGATACTTGAATTGGAAGTTGTGTCTTCATTACGCAAACATCAAAATGGCGCCACTGCCGGGGAGTGGTGTTATTTGATAATTTTTAGTTTAGTAAAATTTTTATTCTTCTAGGTCATAGTTTACTTACTTAATAATTAGTTTTGTTTAGTTTGTTTGTGTAAATATTTCAGGAAGTATGAGTGTGCACGGCAACAATGGCAGCCAGGTGGGCCACCAAGACGACATAGAAAATCTCAACGATGTCCAAGAGCTCAATGTTAACGACCCCCATCTCATGGAAGGTATTAGGGCCATCCGTTTACCTCCAATCAAAGGAAACGTAGTGTTCCATATAATGAGCACTATGTTGCAAGTGTTGCAACTAAAGGGGCTTTTCAGTGGATTGGCTCATGAGGATCCTCACGAGCTACTTTGAAACTTCGTGGATGTGTACGGATCATTTTTTTACAAAAATATCTCTGAGGAGTCAGTCCGGTTAAGGTTATTCCCTTTCTCGTTGAAGGGAGAAGCGTGCAAATGGCTGGAAGAGTTTCCACGCGAGTCCATCACTTTTTTGGGAGGAGTTGGTCGCCGCATTTAATGTACAATTTTTCCCTTCCTCGAAGATGATGACTCTTCGCGACAGTATCCAAAGCATTAAGCGTTTGGAGGTGAGCCAATTCATGAGACCTGGCCGCAATTTAAAAAGTTGGTGCTCTAATGCCCGACTCATGGTCTTCCCGACAGTATTTTGCTGCAGTACTTTTCTTGAAGCCTGGACTCGGTAAACAAAGGTGTCGCTGATCAACTTTCACTTGGAGGCCTGATGCAGCACCCGTATGAAGTGGCAGCCCAACTTCTAGATGGCGTGACGACCATAAAAAAAGCATGGTACACCCGTCAAGATCAAGTCTACCCTCTCACATTCAAGCTCTCTAAGGAAAAGATGGAGAAATATCATGAGACCAAAATATGGCCAAGATTATGACACAACTTGACATTTTATCCAAAAATGTCATGGGGGTTGGTGCCCGTGGTGTCAATGTCGTTAGGGTCGGGTGTGCAAATCCTAAGGAAACAAAGTTTGGAGCCTTGTATAATGAGGAGGTAAACTTTATAGCAAACCAAGACGGTGGTTATCGTTCAAACTACTTGATGTAGGGTGGTAACCAAGGTTGGACTAGAGAGGATGGTTGGAAGGATCGCGACAGAGAATGGAGGGACCGAAATGCTAACTGGAAGGATGGGGAGAAGGATAAGTAGGTACCTCCCCATGAACGCCAAAAGCCGAAGGATTCAGAAGGTGGTAGGTCTGATCATATGCTTTCTCGTATCCTCAACAAAGTTGAAGGGTCAGATCAAATTTTGAAAGAAATGAAATAAGATGTGTCTACCCTTAACCAAACTGTCACCTCCCATTTAGTGTCGATAAAGCAGTTGGAGACCCCAAATGGTCATATATCGTCTCATCTAAATCCAAGATAGCAGGGGGATTTTCCTGGTAACACTATGGCTAACCCCAAGAATGAGGTTTGAAGGTGGACTGGCATTGTGCCGCGACGTACTAAGGCGCTGTTTGGGAGGCAACACAAACCCCCGTATTGCTTTTTATTTGTGTTTTAGTAAAATAATGGTGTGTTGTTTTTACAGGTTGAAGTGTGGAAAGTGTTCAAAAAAGTGCAAGGTGGTGAGAAACAGGTAGAGTCAGCGAGTTGTCATAGTGATCGGTGAACCCGACCTAATCTGTTGTTTGACTCAACACATCTTCAAATTGGAGTCTGTAAAACTCAACGAGCCTCGAGAAATTATTAGCGAATCACCGACCATGTCAATGATCTCGACGAAGACCATCGTTTGGACTCCCATATTAACTGGAGGCCTTGTAAAATTTGGCGAGGTAATTGACCACCCTATGTGTCTCGGTGAGAACTGGATGGTTTTGAAGGCCAACGGTTTAAAAGTTGAAAACCTATTAACTTTTCCTCACTTTTTATCTGCCTAAAATCACACATGCACTCTAGTTTATATATTTCTTGCGTTGTTAGAATATTATTAGTGTCAATTTATGCTGGGAGTTGGATTACATTGCCACCTAGCATCTCAATCATCATGTAGTCAGCACCAAAGGTTGGTTTTCTATTGCCCTAGTTCATCTTAGCAAAAATTGTGCTATTTTGCAGTTGATCTAATTAAGTTGTGGTGTACTGGGCCTCTCCGATAAGCTTAGATTGTTTACATGCATGATTTAATCTGATATTCTTGCTCGAGTAGTTGTAACTATTAAATTCCTATAATTGTATGCCTTAAACATGATTAAAATTCAAAGGATTATGTTTGGTTGCTATGGGTCCTACCTTAATTGTACTAGTGCATACTTTGATTTTGTTTTCGGGGGTTACGAGGTTGAATTCGAGAAGTTTGGTTGAAAATAGGCACGTTGAGCAGTTTGGCCTTCTGGGTCGAACTCTCCGAATAACTCTGTGTTTCGCCTAATGTCCCCATATCACTTTTAAATTTTATGCCCTATGTGTTTATGGGTTCTGTAACTTTTGATCAGAAGTTGGAGGTCGGCAGAGACCTTCGGTGACTCGCCGAAAGTCTTTTTTATCCTTGTCAAATACCCTGGATCTCTGTGCACTGTAGATTTCAGTGGACTAACCCTGAATTGCCGAATGATATCGGTGACTTGCCAAAATAGTCGGGGAATTGGAAAAAGTTTCTCTAACTGCTCTTCGAGATTTTGCTGATATGACTAAATCTAAAGTTGTTGAAAGTATAACGCCACCTCAAGAGAAGTCCAAAGGGATTGAAATAAAGGAGGATGCGGTTACGTCAAAAGGAAAAGCTTCGAAACTACCCACAACTACTGAAAATGGCAAGGGCCAGAGACCCACTTCTGCCAGGAAAACCATTACCCCGGACCCTAATAATCCTTCATGGGCCAGGGGATTTTGCAGAGCGGTGCATGTCTTTATGGAAGACTCACACTCAACAGACCTTGGTGAATCTGGCATTGTTGTTCCCCCTGAGGTGACCTTGAGCAATGATGTCCAGGCTCAGGGTGAGGGATCATCCACTGATGCCCAGACAGACGAAGTAACTGCGTAGACATGAGCCCCTCTTTACCTCCCTCTCTGCCTTTCCTTAGTTTACATTATGGATACTTTTTATTTGCATTTGAGGACAAATGATTTTAATTGTGGTGGGGTGTTGCCCACCTTTGTGTGCATTATATTCTTGTTGGGTTGTGAATCATAATGTTCTGTTTTATACTATTTTTCATGGAATGCTTAAGCTTCTGGCTTCGTATTTAAATTGCAAAATGATTTTGACCTTTTCGAAAAAATTTTGCCACCTCTTGTATATGTTTAATGTGGATGTTCTCTTTTAAATTTGAGTATCGGTTTTGATCAGTACCGATGACTCAAATAGTGCTCATAATCGAACAAGTATGAATGTGCGGCTACGATGAGTCCAAGTGAAGTTGCATAAACAATATATGAACTCTTTGCATCTCATTGTGACTACCCAATTATTAAATCAAGTCTTTTGTGATGATCATTGCACACTAGCGAAAGTGTGAAGTCTTATTTGACTTTAGTGTTGATGCCTTGTGTGATGAGCTTACAGTAAACTATGCATGATAAGACCTAGAATTTGCCCCATTGGTTCGGTCGACTAAGTAAGGCTATCTCTTGTATGATCTTAGGCAATTTCGAAGAGTGTTAGCCAATTTGACATATACCTCTTTCGTGACCTACCTTGTCACTGTGTGAACCTCTTTTTAACACCCCTTTATCCTTATCTTTCTTTGGATGAAACTTGATGAAAACAAGACTTCTCTTAATCCACTACCTATAATCCTCTTGATTTGTGGTTGATTGAATAGCCAACATAGGCCAAAAGCCTAAGTTAGGGGTGTGGTGAAAAGATAAGGGAAAGCCAAGAAGTGCATGAAAGGTCATTTTTAACCAATGGTGTTGAGAAAAAATGGAACCCCTCCATACAAAAGAAAGGATAAGAAATGACAAGAGAAAACAAAAAGAAAAAGTTGTGAAATAAAGTTATAAGAAATGTCAAAAGAAATGGGGTTCCAAACAATCCATGGAAGTGAATAATGGTATGACTTTTTCAGAACTAACGAAATTCATGAATGGAGTATAAAATCATTGGAGGTGACCCTAGTCTTTTAATAAATATTTTTAGGGTCAAAACGTTCGGGTACGACTCCCCGGGACCACCTTAACGGTCCTCGAGGAGTGGTTCTGCATCGCGGACCTGCTCCACCAATGGCCAAAAAGTGGCTCCGCATTGCGGAGACACCGCGGACTCTACTATCTCGAAATTAATTTCTAGAAAACGTGTGGGAACACCTCTGCGTCGCAAACTTATTTCCCGACAGAGTCTGCAAAAATTAAACTCAAGTTGGACTTGCTTAAAAAGGTCCAACTAAGTGAGGGGTAGTTTGTGTACTTTGGGTTATTATTACTTTAAGTGTTTTTAAGTATTTTAAAGGTATTAAAGCATTTAAGAGGTGTTTTTGAATTTATTCTTCCAAAATCAAAACCCAAATTCTTTCTCTCTCTAAAGTTCTCTCAAGTTCAAGGAAGAAGAAGGTGGGGAGCTAGGGTTTCAATTGAGGGTTCCCTTCCACCAAATTTCTTTGAGATTTCGTCAATAGAGGTATGGTGCCTCTTCATCTAGGACGCATCTTCATCCTAGAGTCAATTTCAAATGATTTTACAATGTTTTTAAAAGGTGTATAAAAGCTTGTTTTTAAATTCTATCAAGGGTTCTTGCATGAAAATGATTTGAAATGTTTAGGTATGGATTAATTGATGTTTGTTTGTGGTTTTTGAATGAAATATTCCATGAACCCCCTTGTCTTCTACAAAACCCTAAAAATTGCTATTAAGTGGGTCTAATTCTATAAATTCAAAGTTGATGGATTTATGTGTAAAGTAAAATGTATTGATATCTCTTGTGTTGTTTAATGTTTATTGATGATTAATTGTTGATAATGGGTGAATTAAAGGTGGTAAGCCTTATGGGTGAAGTATTGGTGATTGCTTCGATTTTTGTGATTTTGGCTATGGCTTTGGGTTATGGTAAGAACGCTTGAACTCTCTTTATTGAATTCATTGTTGTTGGTAGATTGAATCCACCTTTGGTGGAAGTGTAATATCTTATTCTTGTATGGTATTATTATCAATTGTAGCCATGAAGGCATTGGTGAGGTTGTTTTATAATGTGGGAATATTGTATAATTGTGAATTGAAGCCACGAGGCATTATATGAGTGTTATTACATTGTTGTATTATTATACACATATGAGGCTATATGTAAAGTCTTATATGAAGCTATATGTAAAATTTGTGTGAATCTATAATGTGAACATGTTCTAATGGTATTAATGTGATATTGTAAAAAGTGGTATTATGCTATTGTGAAAGCATGTTTCACTTGAAAAGGTGATATGTGATGATGATGGACTATGATGAGTCTCTATAAGATGATGTTGTAGCTCATGAATGCTTGATTATGTATATGAGTATATGAATGTTTGGTTGGGCTATTACTTAGTAATGGAGCTCTTCCTATAAATGCTAAAAGAGGAATTCTAGGCCAAGACTTAAATTGGTAACACTTAAGCATAGTGCCTTTTCATGAGTCTAGTATTCCTAAGTAAATGTATAACCTTGAAGGATGGGCCTTAGGGTGATGTTCCCTTCTTGAGTGAAATGATAGACTTAGAGATGGATGGAGTCAGAACGGCATGAAAATCCTTATCTAAGAAAGTCAAATGAGCTATCCTTATGAACCTAGATTGGCTATCACTAAAAAATAGAGCCTTTCTTGGGGAGAGGAACTATGAGTTGGTTGAACTAGAAAAGGAACCCTCTCTAGTACATATATGATTGAATTATCTATGGAAACCAAGGCTAAGCACCGAGTGGATGTGGTTAGGATGGTGGCCTAATTGAGCATGATATTAGGCACAATGAACATCGTTGGACATCTCTGAAACTATGTGCCAACATGGTTTGCTTTTACTTCTACCCTTGGCAAGTAGAACAACCTCCACAGTGTAGGATACACTCCGGATTCCATACCGTGCTAGTATGGTCTATGTCGGTTAAGGCATATTTCCATGATATGGGATATGCACTTTAATATTGGATAGGTTCTACAAAGTGTAGGTAGTAGTATGGGATGCTATCTACATATGGCACGAGTAGGCTTAGAAGATACTAAAGTGAGTTCCCTAAGCCTTAGGGCAATTATATGATTGTCCCCTATATGCTTGTGTGTCTCCTAAATGGTTTTATAAAGAATGTTCACTTAGTATGTTATAATGTAATGATAAAACCCTTGTCTATGGTAACTCTTAGGAACACTGGGGTGTATATGAAGAGGTTGTATGGACGGTCACTTCATTATTCTCTGAAGTGTGGCTTAGGTTGAGTTGAGATAGAGGCTTAAATGGTATGAAGGACTTACTTTGCTATCCTTTTTAAGTATTGTACACTTGTGTTAATTTAGTTGTAAATGATGTGAATATGGTCTAATTTGTGAATGGTGAATTGAAATGTGGGTTTATGCTTGTGGTTGTAAAGGTTTGTTAAAGAAGGTCTTAAAAGCATACATTCCTTGTAAAAGTCTGTTGTGCATGTTTTCTTGCATGGTCATCATACTTAGTACTTATTGAACTAATTCCATATTTCTCTATTGTTACAAGTGTAGGTGGTGGAAAGTGAAGAGATCTTTTGAGGAAGCTTGGGATATTGACTCATCTCAAGAAGCTTGGTATGTCCTCTTATATTCAAGGATATGGTTGTTGCCTTTCTAGTATTTTTACTTAGACATTGTATCAGACTTATATTTTGTTGTAAAGGGCCATTGCCCTTAGATGTTCTATTCGTGTCTAAGATGGTACATGAGTCTTAGAAATTTAACTTCCTTACATTTGAAAGATTTTATGAGTAGTATGAATTTATTTTAAAAGGTGTTTAAATTCCTTACAGTTTTTATTACGAATGCGATGAATGAATGCTAAGAGGCTTGTATTACACCTCCGAGAGGTCGAGTACGCACGTTACGACTCCGGGGTGCTCTCGGGTCATTACAAACCTTGTATCAGAGGATAAGGTTTTGGAAATTCTCCCTTAGGATTCAAAGTCTCATATGCCACATCTAGTAGAGTCTTGTTAATCTGTGTGAGTCGCGACACATCTATGAGCGAGAGGCTATAGGACGGTAGAAGTTTCACTTCTTTAATTAATCTTGACGTCGTGCCTTAGAGTGTTGTCTATAAGTATCTTTCCTAATCCATCTCTTTTGTTAATAGGATATGAATACTAGGGCTAATCCTAGGAGAGCGAAAGAGGAGAATGTGGATGGGGTAGTTCCTCCCCAAGGTCTTCAAAGTGACCAAGTCCCCATAGTCAATCAAGAGAATGAGGTTCCGGTGGTTCCCCCGGTCATCACTAAAAAAGATATTAGGGCGGCCTTTTTAACTCTAGCTCAAGTTATGACGGCTCAAGCAAATCGAGATGTGGGGCCTATGGTGAATGCTAATGAATCCTCCTATCTTTTTGGGCTCTAGAATTGGAGAAGATCCCCAAGGATTCTTGGATGAGATTTACAAAATGGTGGATGCTATGGGATTTTCTTCTAGAGAGAAAGCGGAATTGGCTTCGTGCAAATTGAAGTAGGTGGCCCAAATTTGGTACACTCAATGGAAGGCAAATAGGCTAGAGGAAGTAGGTCCTATAGAATGGGAGGAGTTTAAGGAAGCATTCTTGGGTAAGTAGTTTCCCCTAGAGAAGAGGGAGTGCAAAATTAAGGAGTACATTAATCTTAGGCAAGTTAATATGAGTGTGGAGAAGTATGCTTTGAAGTTATCTATGTTGTCTAGGTATGCTCCATCGTTAGTGTCTAACTCTAGAGAGGAGATGAGTAGGTTTGTTACCGGTGTATCCGACTTGGTGAGTGCTTTCATATTGATATTGTATGATTGTTGTGGGCTGCTAGTCTTGAGTCATTACCCTTAATGTTTTAAGGTGTCATTCGAGGACGAATGTCCCCAAGCGTGGGATATTGTAACACCACTCAAAACGAGGTAGGATAATGTAGAGCCTCACATGGGTCCTATGCATTAATAACTTGTTAAAATAATGAAGAATAGCCGTTTTAGTTAGTTTTAAAGAGATTGGGAGTCAAACGTCAAGCGACGACCAAGACGTTTGGAAACTATTCTTTTACGTGTTGGTGTGTTCTAGTATGTTGTTCAAGTTTTTATGAGTTGTTTGGAGTCTAAAATAAGTGGTAGTGAACCTAGTGTCTTAATAAATGTTTTTTGGGTCAAAACGTTTGGGTACAACTCCCCGGGACCACCCTTAGGGTCCCCGAGGAGGACCCCAACCCTTGGCCAAGCAACCTGCCAAGGCAGCTTGAAGTTGTTCTTGGAGGGAGTGGCTCCGCGTCGCGGACCTGTTCCACCAATGGCCAAAAAGTGGCTCCATGTCTCGGAGACACCGCAGATTCTACTGTCTCGAATTTAATTTCCAGAAAACTTATGGGAACACCTCCGCTTCGCGAACGAGTTTCCTAGACGAAATCTGCAAAAAAAAAAACTCAAATTGGACTGGCTGAAAAAGGTTCAACTAAGTGAGGGGTAGTTTGGGTACTTTGGTTATTATTATTTTAAGTGTTTTTAAGTATTTTAAAATTATTAAAACATTTTAGAGTTGTTTTTGAATTTATTCTTCCAAAATCAAAACCCTAAAGTTCTTTCTCTCTCTAAAGTTCTCTCAATTTCAAGGAAGAAGAAGGTGGAGAGCTAGGGTTTCAATTGAGGGTTCCCTTCCACCAAATTTCATCAATTGAGGTATGGTGGCTCTTCATCCAGGATTCATCTTCATCCTAGAGTCAATTTCAAAGGATTTTACAATGTTTTCAAAAGGTGACTAAAACGTCATTTTTGAATTCTATCAAGAGTTCTTGCATGAAAAGGATTTGAAACGTTTGGGTATGGATTAATTGGTGTTTGTTCGTGGTTTTTGAATGAAATACTCCATGAACCCTTGTCTTCTTTAAAACCCTAAAATTTGCTATGAAGTGGGTCTATTTCTATAAATTCAAAGTTGATGGAATTATGTGTAAAGTGAATTGTATTGATAGCTCTTATGTTGTTAAATGTTTATTGATGATTAATTGTAAATAATGGGTGAATTAAGGATGGTAAGCCTTATGGGTGATGTATTGGTGATTGCTTGGATTTTGGTGATTTTGGCTATGGCTTTGGGTTATGGTAAGAAAGCTTGAACTCTCTTTATTCAGTTGATTGTTGTTGGTAGATTTAATCCACCTTTGGTGGAAGTGTTATATCTTATTCTTGTGTGGTATTATTGTGATTTGTAGCCACAAAGGCATTGGTGAAGCTGTTGTATAATGTGGGAATATTGTATTATTGTGAATTGAGGCCATGAAGGACATTATATGAGTGTTATTACATTGTTGTATTATTATACACATATGAGGCTATATGTAAAGTCCTATATGAAACTATACGAAAATTTTGTGTGAAGCTATAATGTGGAGAAATTCTAATGGTATTAATGTAATATTGTATAAAGTGGTATTATGCTAATGTGAAATCATGTTTCTCTTTACATGGAGATAAGTGGTGATGATGGACTATGATGAGTCTCTATAAGATGATGTTGTAGCTCATATGCTATACTTGAGTTTCTTGTCTTGTTTCATCATTGCTTGATTATGTATATGAGTATATGAATGTTTGGTTGGGGTATGACTTAGTAATGGAGCTCTTCCTATAAATGCTAAAAGAGGAATTCTAGGCCAAGACTTGAATTGGTAAACTTAAGCATAGTGCCTTTTCATGATTCTAGATATCCTAAGTAAATGCATAACCTTGAAGGATGGGCCTTAGGTTGATGTACCCTTCTTGAGTGAAATGATAGACTTAGAGATGGATGGAGTCGGAACAGCATGGAAATCCTTATCTAAGAAAGTCAAATGAGCTATCCTTATGAACATAGATTGGCTATCCCTAAGAAATGGGGCCTTTCTTTGGAAGAGGTAATATGAGTTGGTTGAACTAGAAAAGGAACCCTTTCTAGTACATATGTGATCGAATACTCTATGGAAACCAAGGCTAAGCACCGAATGGATGTAGTTAGGATTGTGGCCTAGTTGAGCATGATATTAGGCACAATGAACATCCTTGGACATCTCTTAAACCATGTGCCAACATGGTTTGCTTTTAGTTCTACCCTTGTCAGGTAGAACAACCTCCGCGGAGTAGGATAGGCTCCGGATTCCATACCTCGCTAGTATGGTCTATGTCGGTTAAGGTCTATTTGTATCATATGAGATGTGTACTCTATATTGGATAGGTTCTACAAAGTGTAGGTAGCAGTATGAGATGCTATCTACACATGGCACGAGTAGTCTTAGAAGATACTAAAGTGCGTTCCCTAAGCCTTAGGGCTATTATATGATTGTCCCCTATATGCTTGTGTGTCTCCTATATGGTTTTATAAAGAATGTTGACTTAGTATGTTATAATGTAATAATAAAACCCTTGTCTGTGGTACCTCTTAGGAACACTTAGGTGTATATGAAGAGGTTGTATGGGCGGTCACTTCATTATTCACTTAAGTATGGCTTAGGGTGACTTGAGATAGAGGTTTAAATGGTAAAATAGGACTTACTTTGCTATCCTTTTTAAGTAATGTACACTTGTGTTAATTGAGTTGTAAATGATGTGAATATGGTCGTATTTGTGAATGGTGACTTGAAATGTGGGTTTATGCTTATGGTTGTGAAGGTTTGTTAAAGAAGATCTTAAAAACATACAGTCCTTGGAAAAGTCCGTTGTGCATGTTTTCTTGCTAGGTCGTCATACTTAGTACTTATTGTACTAATTCCATATTTCTCAATTGTTACAGGTGTAGGTAGTGGAAACTGAAGAGATCTTTTGAGGAAGATTGGGATATTGACTCTTCTCAATAAGCTTGGTATGTTCTCATATATTTGAGGACATATTTGTTACCTTTCTAGTATTTCTACTTAGACATTGTATAAGACTTATATTTTGTTGTAAAGGGTCGTACCCCTACGATGTTCTATTCGTGTCTAAGATGGTACATGAGACTTAGAAATTCTACTTCGTTACATTTCAAAGATTTTATGATTATTATGAATTTGTCTGAAAAAGTGTTTAAATTCCTGACGATTTTTATTACCGAATGCAATGAGTGAATGCTAAGAGGCTTGTATTAGACCTCCGAGAGGTCGAGTACGCATGTTACGACTTGGGGGTGCTCTCGGGTCATTATAAACTTGGTATTAGAGCATATGTTTTTTTAAATTGTTCCTTAGAATTCAAAGTCTCATATGCCACGTCTATTAGAGTCTTGTTCATTGGTGTGAGTCACGACACATCTATGAGCGAGAGGCTATATGACAGTAGAAATTTCACTTCTTTCATTAATCTTGACGTCGTGCCTTAGAGTTTTGTCTATAAGTATCTTTCCTAACCCTTTTCTTGGGTTTATAGGATATGAATACGAGTGCTAATCCTAGGAGAGCGGAAGAGGAGAATATGGATGGGGGAGTTCTTCCCCAAGGTCTTCGAGGTGACCAAGTCCCCATAGGCAATCAAGAGAATGAGGTTCCGATGGTTCCCCAGTCATGACTAATGAATATATTAGGGCGGCTTTTCTAACTCTAGCTCAAGCCATGACGGCTCAAGCAAATCGGGATGGGGGGCCTAGGGTGAATGCTAATGAGAGTACGACTTCCTCAAGGTTGAGAGACTTTGTGAGGATGAATCCTCCTATCTTTTTGGCCTCTAGAATTGGAGAAGATCCCCATGGATTCTTGGATAAGATTTACAAAATTGGGGATGCTATGGGAGTATCTTCTAGAGAGAAAGCGGAATAGGCTTAATACCAATTGAAGGAGGTGGCCCAAATTTGGTACACTCAATGGAAGGCAAATACGCCAGAGAAAGCAGGTCCTATAGAATGGGAGGAGTTTAAGGAAGCATTCTTGGGTAACTACTTTCCCTTAGAGAAGAGGGAGTGCAAAATTGAGGAGTTCATTAATCATAGGCAAGGTAATATGAGTGTGGAGTAGTATGCTTTGAAGTTCTGTATGTTGTGTAGGTATGCTCCATCTTTGGTGTATAACTCTAGAGAGGAGATGAGTAGGTTTGTTACCGGTGTATCCGACTTGGTGAAAGAAGAGTGTCGTACGACAATGCTCCATAGTGACATGAATATCTCTAGGCTTGTTGTGTCTGCTCAATCTATTGAGGAGTCCTGGATGACTAGGGTGAGGAAAGATTTGAAAAGGGGTAGGTATGAGGACCAAGGACAACCTAGGTTTAAGAAGAGGGCTCCAAATCAAGATTTATTAACTGCTCCTAAGGTTAACTATGAAGGAGGTGGTGGTTCTCAAATTGCTAAGCCTACTTGTTCCACTTGTGGAAAGAAGCATTTTGGGAAGTTTCTATTCGGCCCTAGTGGTTACTATGGTTGTGGGAAAAATGATCACAAGGTGGGAGATTGTCCTAGTATTGTGGCTAAAGGAAGGAATGCTAGGCAAGCTCCTTATAATGGTCCTAGTGTTGATGGTCAAGCAAGTAATCGTTTCTATGCTCTCCAAGCTAACAAGGAAGCAAATCCGGATGAAGGTGCCGGTATGTCATAATTTCTAGTTTTGTGTTGGAATCCTTTTGTGTTGGTTTAGATGGGTTTCTCCTAAGTGGGGGATGGTATGTTAAATGATGAGTTGAGGTGAGTTTTGATTATCTTGTCTCCTTTTTCTATTCCTAATCGAGTTTGAGTGATAAAATTACAGAAGCATGATGCATGGTTTTTGGAGTCTTGTGTGAAAAAAATGATTTTCTATATTTCTCCTTATAATGACGCATGCTTTAAATTGAGTTCTTCATTTAAATGAGAAAATCAGTTTCATGATCATTGTTCTCCTTATATGCATAAATTGGTGAGTTGCTAAAAGTTGTTAGAGTTGATTAGTTGAGCATGCTTAAGTGTATTCTTGATGTAGCATGATTGTGTTTTAATAAGATAATTGCATATTGTGTTCTTTGATTTTGTTATGAGCATGAGGTGCTATGGAGAAGGAAGTTCCTCCAAATAAATGAGAAATGGAAAAAAGAAGAAGAGGGGTTTGAGGCATGTTGAGTTGTAGGTGTGATTCCTACTTCCATAAATTTGAATGAAGTTATGTTGTAATGGCTTGTTTTGTGGGGTTGATGTTTCCTCCTTGATGAGTACTTTCATATTGATATTGTATGATTGTTGTGGGCTGCTAGTCTTGAGTCATTACCCTTAATGTTTTAAAGTGTCATTCGAGGACAAATGTCCCCAAGTTGGGGATATTGTAACACCCCTCAAAATGAAGTAGGATAAAGTAGAGCCTCACATGGGTCATATGCATTAATAACTTGTTAAAATAATGAAGAATAGTCTTTTTAGTCAGTTTTAAAGTGTTTGGAAGTCAAACGTCAAGGGACGACCAAGACGTTCGGAGTCTAAAATCAGTGGAGGTGACCCTACTGTCTTAATAAATGTTTTTAGGGTCAAAACATTCGGGTATAACTCCCCGGAACAACCCTAAGGGTCCCCGAGGAGGACCCCAACCTTTGGTCAAGCAATCTGCCAAGGCATCTTGAAGTTGTTCTTGGAAGGAGTGGCTCCGCGTCGCGGACCTGCTCCACCAATGGCCAAAAATGTGCTCTGTGACTTGGAGACACCGCAGACTCTACTGTCTCGAATTTAATTTCCAGAAAACTTGTGGGAACACCTCTATGTCGTGAACTTATTTCCCGATGAAATCTGCGAAAATAAAACTCAAGTTGGACTTGCTTAAAAAGGTCCAACTAAGTGAGGGTTAGTTTGGGTACTTTGGGTTATTATTATTTTAAGTATTTTAAAGGTATTAAAACATTTAAGAGGTGTTTTAGAATTCATTCTTCCAAAATCAAAACCCCAAAGTTCTTTCTCTCTCTAAAGTTCTCTCAATTTCAAGGAAGAAGAAGGTGGAAAGCTAGGGTTTCACTTGAGGATTCCCTTCCACCAAATTTCGTTGAGATTTCATCAATTGAGGTATGGTGGCTCTTCATCTAGGAGTCATCTTCATCCTAGAGTCAATTTCAAAGGATTTTACAATTTTTTCAAAAGGTGACTAAAACCTCATTTTTGAATTCTATCAAGGGTTCTTTCATGAAAAGGATTTGAAACATTTGGGTATGGATTAATTGATGTTTGTTTGTGGTTTTTGAATGAAATACTCCATGAACTCTTGTCTTCTATAAAACCCTAAAATTTGCTATGAAGTGGGTCTATTTCTATAAATTCAAAGTTGATAGAATTATGTGTAAAGTGAATTGAATTGATATCTCTTGTGTTGTTTAATGTTTATTGAGGATTAATTGTTCATAATGGGTGAATTAAGGGTGGTAAACCTTATGGGTGATGTATTGGTGATTTCTTGGATTTTGGTGATTTTGGCTATGGCTTTGGGTTATGGTAAGAAAGCTTGAACTCTCTTTATTCAGTTGATTGTTGTTGGTAGAATGAACCCACCTTTGGTGGAAGTGTTATATCTTATTCTTGTGTGGTAATATTGTGATTTGTAGCCATGAAGGCATTGGTGAAGTTGTTGTATAATGTGGGAATATTGTATAATTGTGAATTTAAGCCATGAAAGGCATTATATGAGTGTTATTACATTGTTGTATTATTATACACATATGAGGCTATATGTATAGTCCTATATGAAACTATATGTAAAGTTTGTGTGAATCTATAATGTGAAGATGTTCTAATGGTATAAATGTGATATTGTATAAAGTGGTATTATGCTAATGTGAAAGCATCTTTCTCTTGTAATGGTGTTATGTGGTGATAATGGACTATGATGAGTCTCAATAAGATGATGTTGTAGCTCATATGTTATACTTAAGTATCTTGTCTTGTGCCATGAAAGCTTGATTATGTAAATGAGTATATGAATGTTTGGTAGGGTTATGACTTAGTAATGGAGCTTTTCCTATGAACGCTAAAAGAGGAATTCTAGGCCAAGACTTGAATTGGTAAGACTTAAGCATAGTGCCTTTTCATATTTCCTAAGTAAATGTATAACCTTGAAGGATGGGCCTTAGGGTGATGTTCCCTTCTTGAGTGAAATGATAGACTTAGAGATGGATGGAGCCGAAACGACATGAAAATCCTTATCTAAGAAAGCCAACTGAGCTATCCTTATTAACCTAGATTGGCTATGACTAAGAAATGGGGCCTTTCTTGGGAAGAGGTACTATGAGTTAGTTGAACTAGAAAAGGAACCCTCTCTAGTACATATGTGATTGAATACAGAATGGAAACCAAGGCTAAGCACCGAGTGGATGTGGTTAGGAAGGTGGCCTGGTTGAGCAAGAGATTAGGCACAATGAACATCCTTGGACATCTCTTAAACCATGTGCCAACATGGTTTGCTTTTAGTTCTACCCTTGGCAAGTAGAACAACCTACACGGAGTAGGATAGACTCCGGATTCCATACCTTTCTACCATGGTCTATGTCTGTTAAGGCCTATTTCCATCATATGGAATGTGCACTCTAATATTGGATAGGTTCTACAATGTGTAGGTATTAGTATCGGATTCTATCTACACATGACACGAGTACGCTTAGAAAATACAAAAGTGAGTTCCCTAAGCCTTAGGGCTATTATGTGATTGTCCCGTATATGTTTGTGTGTCTCATAAATGGTTTTATAAAGAATGTTGACTTAGTATGTTATAATATAATGATAAAACCCTTGTCTATGGTAACACTTAGGAACACTTATGTGTATTTGAAGAAGTTGTATGGGCGGTCAATTCATTATTCACTTAAGTGTGGCTTAGGGTGACTTCAGATAGTGGCTTAAATTGTAATGAAGGACTTACTTTGCTATCCTTTTTAAGTATTGTACACTTGTGTTAATTGAGTTGTAAATGATGTGAATATGGTTTTATTTGTGAATAGTGACTTCAAATGTCGGTTTATGCTTGTGGTTGTAAAGGTTTGTTAAAGAATGTCTTAAAAGCATACATTCCTTGTAAAAGTCCGTTGTGCGTGTTTTCTTGCATTGTCATCATACTTAGTACTTATTGTACTAATTCCATATTTTTCTATTGTACAAGTGTACATGGTGGAAGGTGAAATAGATCTTTTGAGGAAGCTTGGGATATTGACTTTTCTCAAGAAGCTTGGTATGTCCTCATATATTTGAGGACATAGTTGTTACCTTTCTAGTATTTCCACTTAGACACTGTATAAGACTTATATTTTGTTGTAAAGGGTCGTGCCCCTAAGATGTTCTATTCGTGTCTAAGATGGTTCATGAGACTTAGAAATTCTACTTCGTTACATTTGAAAGATTTTATGAGTATTATGAATTTGTTTTAAAACGTGTTTAAATTCCTTACGATTTTTATTACCGAATGTGATGAATGAATGCTAAGAGACTTGTATTAGACCTCCGAGAGGTCGAGTACGCATGTTACGACTTGACGGTGTTCTCGGGTCATTACAGAACTTGCATTTGAAGCAAGTATTTTGAACTTGAGATTCTTTAATAATGGTGAGTCACAACTTGAATCATTGTGTGCACATTTGATCTTTTCATTAGTAAAGTGAGTCTTGTTGTGTGCATCCATCATTGTGTCTTGTGTAGCACTGTTCGAGAAATCCTTTTTGAACAACCGAACTCAAGTTTGCTAGAGGATAAGCAAATGTTTTAAGTTGGGGATTTGATGAGTCCAGAATTTGGACTCATTTAGGGCTATATTAGTGTCCTCAAATGCATATTTTTGTCTCAATATCTAATGAGAATCCTTAAGTTTCAGGTATTTCAATTGAGAGACAAAGCATGGACGCTATCGAGCAAAAAGTAACGAAGTGGCTGAAAGAAGGAAGAAAAAGACGGTCTGACGATTGCCTAATCCATTAGGCGAGTCTCCAAATTTCCTAAACCTCACCGAAAGTTCAAGTGCGCTGAGCCGTAAAGGAAAAGATCAAATCGGCAATGAAAAGGAGTAGTTGGCACGTTGTCGAACAGTTCTTTGATGCAACACTATACCGCCCAATGATCCACAACGTGAAGATGCTGAAGGCAAGAGCTAAAAAGCAATGATGCAAATCAAAGTTAGGAACGTCGAGTTCATCGGCGATCTCGACTAACTGCACCGAGTGACCCTTCGCAAAACACTTTTTGACTCCTATAAATACATGTTTAAATTTTAATCAGTAGGCAATTTTCAGATGCAACCTTTTATTTTTCTAAGTTTAGAGACATTATTCTTAGACCTTGAAGATTCAAAGGGTTTCATCTCGAAGAAATTGGACTTGGGTATCAAAGATTTTTCACTCTTGACATGTTTTAAGACTTAATCATTCATACCCAGTTGATGGAAACTGATACTGGTATAAATTTTTATCTCTTTTACATGTCTAGCTAAAACCTCAATTCTTGGGGTGTGATTTTGTGAATATAGGTCAGATTATAAGTTGGGTCTTGCTTGTTGATGGTTTATTTGTTGTTTACATGTGATTTCGTTTAGTAGTTGTGTATGAACTTAATGGAATTATAGTTTCAAATACGATTTCATCTTAGTGTTTTTGGCTTGCTCGACATAAAGGTGGTAAAACTAATCCTACTAAATTGATAGCCGGTGGTATTGGGTCGACATGGGTTCAGCTCGAGAGAGTGAATCCTAGTCCTTCTCCCACACATTCAGCTCGAGAGAGTGAATGGGCTAAGGCGTAGGATGTGTTTCATGTGGCAACTCGATGTTTGAGAGAAACCAAGTTGATTCAGGGTAAGTTTCTCGAGAGATAATTTACACCCTCTATTTCATATTTGTATATTTTTGCTACTTTTAGTTCTTAATTAATACAAAAACCCCCATTGATAATTGACGTTTGCGTTACTCCTTTAGATTTAGTAAGTTTATATTTGATAATATTTATAGCTATGACTAACTAGAACTAAATTTTATTTTTCTATTAATTCTCAAAACCACTCCCTTGGGACTCGATCCCAACCCTTGGTTGGGTTACTTTACTATTGTACGATCATAGACACTTGAATTGAAAGTTGTGTCTTGATTACATAAACATCAAGTAACAAGTAAAAAGATTCACAATTAGAGTTATCAATATAATATGGAAACTAGGGTGTATGTGTTCCCCACAACCTCTTAACGCAATAATCCTAATAATAGCAATCCTAACCTAGTGTTTGACATGCAAGGTTGGTAAATTAGGTATCCCTAAGTTATTGGTCCTCAAAATAGGGAATTTCACCACGCAACTTGGTCCGTCTACGGGTGTGTGCTTTACTAGCCCTTACCTTTACCCCAGATTAGTCATCATATCAATTTTGGTTAGTTTTCACTATCACTTTAATTGAAATTAGACTATTAGATATCATCCACTAAATCGCTATTGTTTAATCATCTTCTCATTAATTACCTCCTTGGTCCAACAGGTAGGAACGAGGTGAGTTCTATCATTTGCAACCGTTAAAAAGACTTCTAAATGAAAGGATTAACAATACATGCATAAACAATATTCAAGAATTACTTAATTATTATTCATACTTTGTTAACTGCTTATGGTTCCCACAACCCTAGTTGTGGATTTAGCTACTCATGCTTGCTAGTTCACAATTCAAAATTAGGTTAATAGAATTCGTGAACTTACAATTCGAATAGATGAAAAGCTGAAATCTTGAATTGAAATTCAAAGTGAAAATTGTATAAACCAACTTTCGGAAATTAAATTACTAAATGTTTGCAAAATAATCCAAAAAGACCAAAACTCAAAGTTTACAATAATGTCTAACTCTCAATAATGAGCATTACAACTCCTATTTATAGAAAACGAATATTAAACTAAGTAGGAAACAAAATTAGGAAGTAAACCACTCAGACGCGGTTTATGTCGATGGTACGACCTACGGACAGTAAGAGCATCCAAACCTACCCCGTGGGCCGTGGTCATCTCTTATTTTGCTCTCATCTCCTCTTGTATGGGGGCCAATGATGTCGCTATCGCATGGTTGATCATGGACAGATTAATGGCCTCAACCCTCGCAACCCTCACATCAGCTAAATAGGAAAGGTTGCCCATCTTGTAGATCATAACCTGTGTCAAGGAGGGATAAGAAGTTGAAGCATGGGGAAGTCTAGTCAAGGTAGAGGAGTTGGGTATACCTTTTTGCTCAACCTCTTGTGTAGACTTAGGGGCATCGACCTCCATGGCCTCAACATCAACCACCGAAGAGGTGTCCACCGGGTCCTTCTTCCTCATCTCTACATAATCCTTTGTGTATTTGGCCTCAATTCTCCGAATGTCACTCGATTATACCGGAGTCACCTCTGTATCTATCTTTGCCAAAAACAATACACCAACCCGATGACACAACTCACTGATCAACACTGGAAATGGTAACAAGGTTTGGTTTTGTTTTTCCCTAATCACCATCTCTTGAGAAATGATTGCTCCGAGATTCAGCTGCTCCCGATCAAGAATGTAACCAATAGTGCAGCCTTAGGATGACAGATGATTGATTCATTCTAAGAAGGTATCAGGGTGTTGGAAATAAACCACAAACAGTAACAAGTAGCCACATCCAAATCCTTCTTCTCAATCACCACTCCCGCCTCTAGCCATGGGTATTAGAATCGCTCAGCAACGGGGTCAACCACCCCTTCAAGTCCTCTAGACTTTTCGTCTTGACCATGACAGCCAAGGAATAGATGGTGCGTGTAGTGCAATCCATAAAATTATTGATAGAAGTATCGCTGCACTTTACACTCTCACGTCGCCTCTATATAATCCACTTGTCAGATCCCAAACTTTTTTCTCTATTCTTGCATAATATGTTTGGTGTAGTTTTTCATAGTTATATGAGTTCTAAATGACTTGTTATTGTACATTGGAGATTATGATTTCAAATGGGTTGAAATATCAAGGAACAAAACTAAATTTTAGATCAAAGGGACCCTTCAAATAATGTTTTAGATTAAAGAAATGGCTCGGGTAGAACTTCGCCTGTTTGAAAGGTTTAAATTATCTCATACATTGGGGTATGCCTATGAGTGTCTAACATGCTAAGAATAATCTATTATGATGTATTATAATAGCACAAGGGTCGTACGTTATATTTTAAAGTCAAGAAAATTAGCGAAAATAAGGTCGGCAAAAGTTATCAAAGTTTATTTAATAATATTTTCTTAACTTTGGGTCAAATATCTTGGATGTTCTCTCCAAATATATAAAGAATTAGAAGGCCCATGACCTATCCAGTTGAAGTAGACTAAAAAGTTATGAGGGTTTTACTGCGGACAGCCGGGACAGAATCTGGAGATTGTTTAAGAAAGGTCTAGGCAATCAGGTAAATCTTACCACCACTTTTCATCCACAAGGTTAAGGACAGAAATAAAGTACTATTCAGATGGTTGAGGATATGTTATGTGCTTGTTTTTGAGATTTTAAAGGAAGTTAGGATCAACATCAACCTCTTATTGTGTTTGCTTATAATAACAACTTTCAAGCTAGTATTCAGATGTCCCCTTACAAAGCACTATACAGGTTGAAGTGTAGGTCCCTGATAAGTTGGATTCAGCTCAGGGAAGAAGATTGCTAGGTCCAAATCTAGTCCAACAAGATATTTAAAAGATTAAGCTTATTAGATGTTCGACGACGAAACCTAGGCTTTGATGTAAAAGATTGAGTTTTCCTGAAAGTATCGCCTATGAAGGGCATCATATGATTTGGAATGAAAATGGAAGCTCAATCCTAAGTACGTTGTACCGTATACGATTTTTCGGAAGATCAGTATGTGATGAGTCTACGATTTTGACTCTTTTAGGGCTTTATTTTGAAAAATTTAGTATTCTTAATGCATATTTTGTCTCAATAACTGATGAACACCCTTGAGTTTCAGGTATTTTGAGTTAGATACAAAGCATGGACACTATTGGGCAAAAAGGAACAAAGAAATCTAAAGGAATGAAGAAATGAAGACCTTATGATCAATAATGTCATTCGGCGAATCACATTCGGCGAATTGCAAAATCGCAAAGATACCACTTAATGTTACAAAATGTTGGAGCTAAAATGGGGGCGAATTCAGCGAGTAACAACTATATTCGGCATATCGCCAATCTGGTCGTCGAAGGACAACCAGGTCGCCAAAAGTATGAAAAAAGATTCAAGCAGGTACTCATGGGCGAGATGGAAGGATAAAGGGTGAAACACATAGTAATTCAGCGATCCCGACCTAGATCGCCTAAAGGTACAGTAGCCAGACCAAGAAAAAGCAAAAAATGAAGGCGAGATGACGAGCAATCAGCGATTTGCCGATCCGTCAGCGATACCCTACTTACTTCGCCAAATAGTCCTGAGCAGTGACACTTCAGACTTGTTTAAATTACTTTTGGCTAGAGAGATAAATTTATTCAGAAAGGGAGGATAGAATTACTTAGAGAGAAAACACTACCAAAGTGTTAAGTGGGTGATTTTTAGCAAAATTTTGAGAGAGATTTTGTAAGGGAGAATATTATCAAATGATTTTCATCTATAATTCTCATTTTGTACCCAACTATGGGAGTGATAATTGATTTTGATCTTCTTATTTCCGAAATGAGTGGCTAAAAACCTTTTACTTGGGGTTTTGATCATGAAGCCAATTGTTGAATTCACTTAGTAGGTGTTTGTTAGTTCTAAAGAATGGTGTTAATTTGAAGTGGGTCTAAGTTGTTGCTGTATTTCGAGGTTGAATTGCGCTACTTCGTGTATCTATTTCAGTGTTGTGCAGTTGCTCGAGAGAGAGGTGTGGAACCAAGGTGGCAATCTTAGCATCCTTAGTAGTGTGTATCCTTGGTTTTAGCTCGAGAGAGTGAAACAAGTGGCCCTTCCATTGTATCCAACTCGAGAGAGTGGATTTGATGAGGGTAAAGAGTTGGGCCTCTTTTGATTGGTGTTGAAGTTCAAGAGAATTCAACATAGAAAAGTTAATGGTTCGAGCAAAGGTTACATTATATATGGTTCGCCTACCCACAACAAATTATCCCAGTGTGAGCAGTAACGTTTATCCATTTTGTTGGGATTCAATAATTGGCTGATTAATTCCCCAATATTTACTGTAATATTTGATTGCTTGTGTTGAAGTTTAAATTTGGATTGGTAGTTAAAACTCGATATTTGAGATTTGAACACTATTTGTGCAAGAATTTATTTGATTGAAGAGATTGTCATTGTACTTTTATTATTGAGTTTGAAGGAAGTACTACTCCCTGTGGGATCGACCCCAACTCACATAGTTGGGTTATTATACTGACGAACGATCGTTGGCATTTAGTATTGAATGAAATGCCTTGATACGTTAATCAAAATGGCACTACTTCCGCGGAGTAGCATTACTTAGAATTCTTTGATTGAAGATTTGACACTCTCAAATTAATTGGTTGTAGTTGAAGTAGTTTCGGCTGTTTTGTGTATGTATTGGTTGGACTATGTAGAAGTGAACATGAGTGCGGAAGAGATGAATGACAGCCAAGCAGGTCATCGAGAGGGTATATACGACATCAATAGTGTCTACAACCCAGCTCAATCAGGTGGGATGGGTGCAATTTGCATCCCACAGACTGATTAGAATGCGATGTTTGAAGTCACTAGCACAACTCTTCATCTTCTCAAAATGAGGGAACTATATGGAGGGCTAGATCACGAAGATCCGCATGAGCATGTGAGAAACTTTACTGAGGTTTGCAGCCCTTTTTCATTCAAAAATGTGTCTCAAGAGTCAATTCAATTGCGGTTATTTCCACTGTCCTTAACAAGAGAAGCTAATAAACGGTTAGCCGAGTTACCAAGCAATTCCAACTTGATAAACAACGAGTAAATATACATACTTTGTCCCAATATAAAATTGCAGCACAGATTGGCTGAAGAACTCACGCAGCTACGCAGTGAGCACAAAGCGAACTATTCTTTCGCCTTTTACTTTAGAATACCGTGTGCGCACTGCAATTAGTGGCATACGCCTATTTTTGAAGAGATTCTCTTCTTTAGAAGACCCCAACAATGCTAGTTTTCAACCTTTTCTACATGTGTTCTTATACATAGTAACATTTTTGATATTCTGATATTATAATATAGTGACACTCTTTATGAAGGGTAGATAAAAATTTGTGTATTTCGAGATTTCTGATTAAGGTTGGAGGACAGACAATAGGGAAATGATATAGAGGAGAAAATTCTAGTTGTGAAACAAAAAACGCAAACGGGCTTCTCAATTAATAATATGAACACATGCAATAAATCTCTCAACATATAGATAATTTAGACTAAAGCTACTGCGTTTGGCTGAATCTTTAAGCTACACATTGACTTTGCCTGAGCATAGAATTAGTTTAAATGCATACAAATGTCTCAAGACACCACAGTTATAACATTTAACACAAGATTCATTCCTCCATCAAGGTTGATGAAACTTAGAGACGAAATTCAAATTTTCAAGCGACGGGAGGGGGAACCCATCCATGAAACGTGTGTGAGATTCAAGAAGCTCCTACTTAAAAGCCCAACTCACGGGCTACCAAACGATTTGTTACTTCAATATTTCTACCAGAGTCTAGATTCGATTAATGAAGGAGTGGCTGATCAATTGGTACGAGGAGGAATATTGTTACAACCATTTGAGGTAGCTTCGTTTCTTCTAGATGACATGACTTGGATAAACCAAGAATGGTACACCCAAGAGGATGAAGTCTCTCCATTTCATTTTCGATTAAGGCAAGAGCAACTTGATAAAGACAGAGAGGGATGAGAATATTAAGAAGATGTTAACTCAAATGGAAGTTCTATAAGATCACACGAAGAGGATATGTGGAATGTTTAGAGTTGAGGAGTCTTCTTCATCAGGTTACTCAAGGCCGAGGGAGAATCAAGGTTGGAACTCCAAGAGGTACAAGAAGGGTTTCTACCCATGCTATCTATAGTGAGGTAGAAATCAAGGTTGGAACTATCATAAAGAAGAAGAAAAAAAGAGATACTATCAAGATTGGGTTGAGCAAAATGATTATTGGAGAAGGGAAGATGATTATGAGGAAAACATACTCACTCAAGTGAAAGCCCAAAATCAAAAGGGAGTTGAAGTAGTCCTCGGGTGCATGACTTGTTGTCACGCATACTTGACAAAGTTGAAGGTTTGGATGATTTATTGAAAGGGAAGAAAGATGACTTTTCATCATTGAACAGTAAAATGAACTCTCATGTCAATGCCATCAAGACACTCGAAGGACAACTGATTTTATTATCAGCTCAGTTGAACCAAAGATAACAAGAGAATGTGACGATAGAGGGCTGCCTGTAGTTACTCCTAGCAGAAAGATGGCAATAGGTAATGTTATGGGAAATAAAGATGCTAAAAAACATGAAGAAGGTGAAGGCATAGAGGAACAAGTGTTGCTTATTCATCAAAATATTGTCAAAGAACAACAAAAGGAAGTAGACCAAACACGTTCAAATTCCAAAAGTCGTGCAACCCTTACCCAAAATACCTCCACCATTTCCCCAATGATTAAAGATGAGAAATTCAAAAATTTCTTGTCAATATTCAAGACACTATCAATCAGCCACCCCCTTGTGCAAGCATTAATGGAAATGTCGGGATACGCCAAGTTCATGAAAGAGTTGGTCACAAAGAAAAGGAGTTTTGATTTTGAGACAATTTAAGTTTCCCATAGTTGTAGTGCAATTATGACTAAGGAGATGATCAAAAAGAGAGTAGATCCCAAGGCATTCACTATTCCTTGCACCATAGGCATGCTCCAATTTGCTAAAGCTTTATACGATTTGGGAGCAAGAATCAACTTAATGGCGTATGCGATATACAAACAACATAGGTTGGGTGAACCAAAAGCAACCACAATGAGACTCCTGATGGCAGACCGTTCAATCAAACATCCTGTGGGATACTTCACGACATCTTGGTACAGGTCGATCGGTTAATATTTTTGTCTGATTTTGTGATTTTAGATTGTGAAATAGATGCCGAAATTCCCATTATCTTGGGAAGGCCATTATTGGCAACCGGGAGAGCATTGGTAGATGTTGAAAGTGGAAAATTGAAGTTTCGGGTGAACAAAGATGAAGTGACCTTTAATATTTGTAAATCCATGTATTACCCAAGTGATATTCATGCGGTGTCTATTGATTATGTTATTGATGTGGCGGTAGCTAGTGTAAGCCATTTGATGTGCATAAATGAACCCATTGAAGTTATACTTGCTAATTATGATGAATTTAAAGTTCAGTGCTATGAGGAAGTAGTACCTCCCTTGTCGGAATTAGGATGGTATTCAAAGACTCCAATCAATTTGGATATTGACTTAAAAAATAGAGAGAGCCTTCCCGCAAAGCCATCAACAGAAGAACCACCTACTGTGGAATTGAAAGCTCCTCCCTATCATCTCTGATATGCTTTCTTGGGGGGCAAACAACACTTTACCAGTGATCATTGAGTTGACTTGCTTGAATGGCAATTGAAATTGCTCCTTGAAGTGTTGCGAAAGCATATAAAAGCTATAGGATGGACCATCATTGATAAAGTGGGCATCCCTCTCGGTATTGGTACTCACAAAATTCAGGTTGATAATGATTGTATGCCTAGTGTTGAGCATCAACGGAAATTGAACCCACCAATGCAAGAAGTGGAAAAAAAAAGTGATCATCAAGTTGTTGGACACAAGTGTGATATACCGTATTACGGATAGCAAATGGGTAAGTCTGGTGCAATGTGTACCCAAAAAAGAAGGTATCTCCTTAGTCCTAAATGCAAAGGGGGAGCTCATGTCGACTAGACCGGTGACTGGGTGGAGAGTATGCATGGATTATCGAAAGCTCATTTCGTGGACTGAAAATGATTACTTTCCAATGCCTTTTATGGATCAGGTGCTTGACCGGCTATCAGAGAGGGACTGATACTACTTTCTAGATTAGTACTCCGGTTACAACCAAATCTCTATTGCACCGGAAAACCAAGAGAAAATCACCTTCACATGCGCTTATAGAACATTTGCATTTAGAAGAATGCCATTTGGGCTATGTAATGCCCCGACAACATTTCAGTGTTGCATGTTTTCCATTTTTGCGGACATTGTTGAAGACTCTATGGAGGTATTCATGGATGACTTTTCAGTCGTAGGAGATACATTTGAATAATACTTGGCACACTTGGGGCAACTACTACAAAGATGAGTGGAAACAAACCTGGTTATGAATTGGGAGAAATACCACTTCATGGTGAAGGAAGGCATAGTTCTTGGGCACAAGGTGTCATAAAAGGGATTGGAAGTCTATAAGGTAAAATTTGAGGAGATTGAGAAACTACCTCCACCGATTTCAGTGAAGGGTGTTCGCAGCTTCTTGGGACATGCCATTTTCTTCCAGAGGTTCATCAAGGAATTCTCAAAGACTGCACACCCCCTGTGAAAACTCTTGGAGAAGGAAGTGAGCTTTTATTTTGATGACGCTTGTATGGCAGCGTTTCGATGTTTGAAAGAAAAATTTGTATCCACCCCGGTCATTATCATCCCTGATTGGTCTGAATCATTTGAAGTAATGTGTGATGCTAGTGGCACGACATTGGGGCAAAAATGTAACAAAATTTTTGACCCAATTTATTATGCAAGCAAGACTCTAAATAGTGTTATGTATACCCGTCTAGCTATAAATGGGTCACCGACTGGTGTAGAGACTAAGAAAGGTTCTGAGAGAGTTTTTGTACTAACCCCAAACTTAATTGCTATATAAGAAGTAACAAAGGAAAGACTAGCCCCTGGATCTAATAAAGCATAAACATCGAGTTCAAAGACTCGTAACGTACCAGTGACTACATTAGGAGAATCTTTCTGATCATGGCGAACCTGAAGAGCATAGAGCCTATTCTGGCGCTGTCCTCCACCTGTACCAGATTAGGCACCTTGCTGAGTCGGATGACTTGACGGCGTTGCCGAAGTTGTGGATTGAGCTCTACCATTGCCTCATTGAACTTATTTAGAAGGACAATCCCTCAACCTGTGACCAGACTAACCACATCTAACGCATCATTCCTTTCCTGCAAGGCACTCTCCCGGATGGTTCTTATTACATTTCGGGCAAGTTGGGTAAGTTTTGGTGCCTGAAACACTATCTTGAGACTTAGAGCCTGACGCCTTACCATTCTGATTGCTACGAAACCTGGGAGACGGAACACTAGTTGATGAAGGGGCTGGGGTCGAACACTTCTGCTGAAACTGCGAGTGATTTCCACCACCTGATTTCTATTGGGCATACTCGTAGTTACCTGTTCTTGCTCTCTTAGTCTCCTTAGCATGTTCCCTAAGCTTATCACCCTCAACCCATTGAGCATGAGTCATGAGCCTAGAGATGTTCATATCTCCCAACAACATAGCATTCCTTCACTCTGTTTTCACTAAGTCTAACACTCCATATAGAAACGTATTCATCTGATCCCTGGAATCAACAACCATGTGAGGAGCACACCTGGAGAGTTGATTAAACTTGAGCCCATATTCTTCGACAGTCATGTTACCCTACCTTAAGTTCATAAATTTCTGGGCCCTTACTTCTCTTAACTCTATTGGGAAAAACCTATCAAGAAAGGTTTCACTACAACAATCCCAATTAATAGTAGCTGCATTTGTACCCCTATTCTCCTTCCACTGAGTATACCAGATATGAGCCACATCCTTAAGTTGGTATGATGCTAACTTAACCCGATCATTCCTAGTTACCTGCATCACATCAAAGATCTTCTTGACCTCATCAATGAAGTTTTGGGGATCTTCTCCAACTTGCGATCCTAAGAACTCTAGCAAATTGATCCTAACAAAGTCTCGCACCCTGGCTGCAGCTGACCCAACATTGGCATTTACCAGAACTGGAGCCCGCTGATTGTTTAGGTTGGCCACACTCTGAGCCAACATCATCATGGTGTTCCTGAACTCTGCATTCGATACTTCTTGATCAGGGACTAGAGGAGCTGTGTTTGTGTTCCTGTCATTCGCATTCCTGGCATAAGCTTTACGAGGAGGCATGATCACTGAAATGTAGAACATCGAGTAAGAATGGAATTTAGATTATAACTTACGCATGATAAGACTAACAAGAAAATGAAGATTTCCTAAAATACTTTGTAGCCTCCCACTCATTAGATGTGGTCCACTTCACACCCATGAAAAGGACTCTACTTACTGTGGCTTTACAGACATCCTAGGACACTTAAACCTAGTGCTCTAATACCAAGTTTGTCACGCCCAGAGACTACCCCCAAGACGCGGACAAGCGACCTAGGACCATAAGTGATCCTAAACTAACCCTGCTAGCCTGATTATGAGCATACTAAAGATAATAAACTGATGCGGAAGCTAAATCATAAATAAAAATGAAAAGATGGGGAATACCCATATACTATAACTGAGTTAAATGATAATTGATGAGTTTAATACAAAGGAGATATTAACTCAATACTAAGCTGAATTTATCTATGTCTGAAAATAGCCTCTAACTGACTAGAAATTCTAGGACAAGCCCTACCTAAGTCTAGCAAAACTGAAACTAAAGGACTAAAAATACTGAAAAGAAACTCATGACTGTTGTCCTCGGAGAATAAGGACTCACCACTGATTGTGTTGCACTGGAGATCGGGAACCGATCTAAGCGTGATCTAGATGCTGAGAACCTGAACCTACATCGCGAGAAGATGTAGCACACGTATGCATCAGTATTTGAAAGGTACTGAGCCTCCATGATAGAGTAAAGCTGAAATAACATGTAATTGAACAAAGAAATAAAGCAATGATATAATCTGAACATGATATAAATACTGAATACTGAACTAACTGGATGCAATGACAAAATTTATGACATGCTGAGACTGAATACTCACTGAATTGTAAATGAGGTCAATGCAATAGAATCTTACTGAACTGTGGGAGCTACTAATAACCAATAATAAAATCACATGAGCTAAATGTGGAGATGTATACGCCCCATAGAGAGGACCCAATGTACCCTGCCAGAGGTAGAGAGGCATGTTGGCGTGATCACTGAAATGATGCCCAAAGAAGGGACTTACAACCTACGTGGCTAGTAGTTCTGGGACTATTTCGGTACGCTGAACCCTTGTCCAAATCGGTATTATGCTACTCCCAATAGATTAAGTAATTAAAATATTATGACTACATTTCTGTAAGTTATTGGATAGCTTGAACTTAACATGCAAACTGAGAATGTAACAATTAATCTGATAATGATGCATTCATAAAATGAGGCATGAATAACTGAATACTGAAATATCTGACCTAGCATATTTAATTCAAGAACTAAAGAATTACATAGCTACGGTTGTGATATTCGTACAATAATCTGAATATTAACGTACTAATCTGATTTGTATCATTCTAACATCTAAGAATCCAATAATTTTATCATTCAAGAAATCCTAGGTCTAGTCATAATAAGAGAATCAAGAAATTGACTGCAAACTAAGGACCTAATGGGTGAAAGGAACCTTTTAGTGAAATCCCACATACCTGGTGACGAATTTCACAGACAAATCCTTTGATTTCTAGGCTGGAACTGAAGAAAACTTGATGTGTTCTTAAACTAGGGTTCTTGACTTCTTTCTCCTCTTAGCATTCTAATTTCTAAGTTTTGATTAATGACTTGACTTAGGTAAGTTCTAGTTATATTTCTAGGCTTAAGTTGACTAAAACGTCATAATTTAGGGTCTAAACGATGTAGCTTAGGGGTCCAATGAAATAGGAAAAGACCAAAAGACCCCTAACTTAACTACTATCGGAGTGATCGACGGACAAGACTTACGGGCCGTGGATCGAATGACGGTCCATGCTGGTCTGCCGTCATTTGCATCAGAGGCTGGGTAAAGGGTGCCTTAATCCATGGACACAGACCACGAACCGTGGTCTAACCTATGGACCATGGGTCGAGATTTAGCCGATTTTCTGAGCTGGGTTTGGGGAGGGGTTGTAGTGGTGAACCACGTACCACCAGCACGGGCAGTGGTCTGACCTACGGTCCATGGATGACAACCGTGGGTTGCACCTACAACTTCTCAAAATCTACATTTTGGTCTATCTGGGATACGGGGTGTTACAATTCATATGTTAGAACTAGTGTTATTCTTACTTGCCTGACCAAGGGGGTAATAAATGGGAAAAGAGATTACACAATGGAGATTTAAGGATACCAACACTCATCTAATATTTTGAACATACTAGGGATAGCTAATCTTGGGTCAAAGTTAAGAGTTGGTAAAAAATACATTCGTAGACTGACCAAGTTGTGTGGTGAAATTCATTTACTTGGTTGACAAGACATTTAGGAGATACCTAATTTACCCATTTTGCATGCTAGACACTAGACAAGATTACTACTATAAGGTTTACTTTGTAAAAGACTTGTGGAGAATAAGAATACCCTAGTTTTATCTTCTACTGATTTTACAAACATTCAATCCTGCTTACTTGGTTAATATTGAAATCATTAAATCAAGATTTTATTTCACAACCCCCTCCCCCCATAGAAATAATTTATAACGCTCAAATTACTCACAAAAACAATTAAATGAGTAAGTGGTCGCTAGCAATATAAATACCAAACAAAAGAGTCAGGGTCGAACCCAACAGAGAGTGATCTAAATCTAAGAATTCAATAAGGAAATTAAAAATGCAAACCAATTCATTGTAACAATTTGGATAAATGGGTGGATGATTTCACAAAATTTAATAAAAGAGTTTTGGAATCAATTATCACAATTCACTAAAAACAGGGATTTAAACAAGTAAAGAACGATCTAGGGGTGTGGAAGTTGGTATGAACATAAAATAGGGGTACAAGTGCTTGCTCAATACTGCTAGACAAAAATGGATAGGCTGGGTAATCATCGACGACACAAATTTTCTTTTGATCTCAATTTGTCATATTGTAGAATATCCTTTTGATTTTATTTTTGTAAAATACAAATCAACCCAGTACCTTACCAAAATCCCTATTCCAAGCAAATTTTGCAATTAGAATTGAAGAACAAGTTCTCTTTCGAGCAAACTAAAATAATCAAACCCAATTTTCAAGTATTAAGCTATTTACCCACTTCGATTAATCTCTTTAGAGCATTAGTCAAATATATAAGCTAGGATTAACTTTGCAAATTTAACCCCTAAATTAACCAATGTTAAATATCTAAAATCCATGAATAAATAGCAAAAAACAGAGCAAGACACTAGACCCACTAAATTAAATTAAACTCAACTTCATATTTGTCACGGCCCAGGGGTATACCCTAGAAGTAACACAACGTACTTGACTCCGAAGGGGTCTTATACAAGCCCTTAGCATATCTTGAACATAAGATAATATAAAAGTATGGAAAATTTTAAAACTTTTTACAATCGAAGTCATTTTCATAAAACTAAGCAGAAGTCTTTCTATACTTTGTCTCAAACCATCTAATAAAACTTTAGAATGAAACTCTTGGTACACAGCACATACAATAGTCTCAAAACATGAAATAAAAGACATAAAGAAATGGTGGGTTTTGTCCTCGAAGCTATGAGGACTCACCAAAATCTTCAACTCCTTAGTTCCTTAGAAACATATATTCAACTTCTTAGTTCGTTAGAAACCTATCTTCAAGAATGGAACTCAATTTCCGAAACCCTACATTTGATTAGAACGTAGGAAAAGTATGTGTTAGTACAAAATGTACTAAATATGTTAGATAGCATAAGACAAAGGTTAATAAATATAAGACATAATCCAAAATCATATGAAATATTTCATGAAACATAAACTTTAAGCATAAGAGACAATATCATTATATAAACAAAGTCACCTACATAAGCACCATATAAGCATTATTTGACTCTTAGTCATCTGTACTATAATAGAACTACTCTCAAGTAACCTAAAAGCATAGTTGTGCATTGCATGAATAGCATCCCATAATACCACCCAAGCTAAATAACCACCTTTTTGGTCATCTTAATTGTAGTCTATATACGTGGTCAAGTCATAACCTTCTCTACCATAAGGGAACCATACTCCTAAGTAACCTCAAAGCACACTTGTGCAATGCTTGTAAGGCATCCCATAATACCCTTCACACTAAGCATAACCTTGAAGTCATCATAGTCATATTTACCCTACTTTTGTCTCATTATTAGCTTACTTCATATAAACAAGGGAACTATCACCTTTAGTCAATTATGTGAAGTCAAGATAGGCAACTATAGCACAATCCTATCTAAGCATACATTATATAAGAGAAACACCTCATGAGTCACCTTAAGGTACGCTTGTGCCATGCATAAACAAGACCCCATAATCCTACATGCTAAGCTACACACTTTAGTCCATCATTCATGTTTATCATCTCTTAAAATAATAAAGACAAGGGGAATCACCTCTTAGTCATGCATGTATTGGAGGGGCCTCTAAAGCTACAATAGAAACTAGTAATGCTCATGTTCATAAATGCAAGGGGAGTCACCTCAAGGCATACATGTTTAGTTCATCATGAAGGAAAAAGGTAGTCACTTCAAGCCACACATATAATCGTATTATAAAGAAAAGGTTATTCACCTCTAGTCACACATACTAATGAATTATAAGTACAAGGGGAGTCTCCACAAGTCATACAAGTTAATGAATCATAGGTATTTAGCTCCATGTCCATTTTAATGTGATATAGGTATTCGCCTCCATATCAATTTTAATGTGTAATGTAGGTATTCGCCTCTACATCATCACATAAGGATCATAGGTAATCGCCTCCATGATCAACCTAAAGGTTAATGGGTATTCACCTCTTGCCTTGGGAGTCACACACATGTAAAGGGTAATCACCTCACACTCCTATGTCTAACTAATTAGGAGTAAGGGAACTCACCTCACATTCCTATCAAGTAAAGGTCATTTAGGGGAATCACCATAAGCCTCATCACATTTTATAGTCCTGGGACTTAGATTCATTTTAGTTGAGAAAACCTTTCAATATAAAATCATTCTATATGAGAGAACATTTCATGTCATGTTATATTCAGGTATAATACCATATAAAATATTCTCATTACACATTGGTATCCTCATGACTCAAGTGAATCTATCACATCACATATTCAAGCATTCATTAGGTAGATTAGGTAGGCAAAGATCTTCCACCATAACTCTATCCATTAAGCTTCTATTCTCCTTAGACTTTACTCTCAAAGCCTTAGCACATCTAGATCATCACATTACTAATTAACCCCTAAGCCCCTAACTTTAAAACTAAATCTTAAAAATTGTCTCCATTCACAAAACCCCCACCCACGGACCGTGGATGGGTTCACGGATCGTGTTGCACCTCCGTAGGTGCTGGACTGAGGCTACAAGTTGCAGGACAACTCAGGCCTTGACCCACTATCCCAACCCACGGGGCGTGGGTCCATGGACGGCCAGTAGGTGACTTCCATAGGTGCTGCAAATTTGAAAGCTTTTGGGGCTGTTTTGAGGTCCTCCTCAAGGACCCCTTGGGTGGTCCTAGGGGGGTCGTACCTTGACGCCCTAACCCTAAAACATTCATACTAAGTTCGGGAAGTCATTTTACGAGCCTAACCCTCTCTTAAAAATCTAAAACCCTTACGAAAAGCTCTAGAACTCTCTAGTTTTAGTTCACTAGTTTCCCGGATATTGCAATATTCATACCCATAGAATTGGGGTTTAGGCAATCATCATAAAAGGAAAAGAAATTACACCCATGATGTTCTCATCCATTAAAATATTTATTATAATCAAAAAAAATTTTGAACACCCACTTTTAATTGAACCCTCAATTGGCAATTACAAGATTGTTCAAATCCCCAAAACTAAAAGAAAAGTAGAAGGGATAGAAAGTAAAAAATTTCCCTAAAAAAGATAAAAAGACTCAAGGTACATTTTCTCATTCCTTTGGGCTATTTATAATTTCATCAAAAGTTAGTCCGAAATTCCATGCATGACCTGATCGGTGACATTAGTCGGGCTTGCCTACATGTTTCGGCGGATCATCATTCTATTCTTTAGCTCACCCTTCCTTGTCTTCAGGCTTCTAGTGTTTATACCTCAGTCGGTAAACTTAATTGAGTCAGCCTTTCACATTTTGTGAATCGCCGATTACCACCTTCATTCACCCACTCAACCTTCATTATAACTCAGAAGTTTGTCACCTTCAGCGATGGAGCTTCTACTTCACCCAACTATTTTGGTGAATCATTGTTTACACTTTGCATGAGTGACTTACATTTTATATTTTCAAAAGTGAACACTCTCACTTTAGACGAGGTCTATACTCATTGGGCTATCGGCCCATTGTGCTAGGTGATCCTCGGCTGAGAGTTTACAGTCTTTTTCAATGTTTTTGTTCTCTTTTCATAAATCTATCCTTGCCTTGTCCTTTCGATTTCATAGTTGTGAAACATCAAACTATAATCATATAAATAGGCATTGAGGACACTATTTGTTGAACTAAATAGGCCTCACATGAGTAAAATTCTCAGACTCGTCAATACCCCAACTTAAACTTTTGCTTGTACTGAAGTAAGTCAAGTACACAATTAGTTTAACAAGGGTGTCTACAACAAGTCTCAATGTGCATTATCATACAAGTTCCATCACAATACTACTTAAAAGTATATGCAATATGTTAATCATGATCAAGAAGCTTCAAATGATGACTAGCTAGGATCAATCAAAGCTTAAGCTCACTAATTCTTCCTTCTAATGCAAAACCATGTTTCAACAAAAGCATTCAAGTGCCCTAACAATAAAAAGGACCCCATTCTCTTACAATGTACATCAACAAAGAAATTAGGAATCGTTATAACTCTCACTTTCCAACAGAGAAATATGTCCAAGCTTCTTCCCATAGGTTTGTCCATATTTTCTAATTAACACACAACCTGGTTTAAACAAGATCTCAACGGTCTTTTCAGGCTTGTAATGGGGCTGAGGGTAAAGATCTGATCAATTTGGCTTAGTGACTTTACCTTTTCAAAGCATTGTTGAACTCATCTTCACCCATTCTCAAGTTCTTTTAATTTGGAGACTCAATCCTCAATTTTATTTTATTTGCATGCAGTTTAATGGTAACCCCTTTTATTTCACCAAGATCTTCTTTTTCATGGTTTTTCTCTTTTTATACGAAGGGGTTCCTTATTTTTGCACTAAACTTCAAAGTTAGGTCTCACTTTTCTTTCTTCTCTTTCACTTGGATTTATTTCCTCCTTCATTTCCACACCCCCAACTTAGCCTTTTAGCCTAAGTTGGCTATTCAAAGAAATCAATGCTAAGAAAAGGATTTATCGGTGAGAAGTTAGGGTGATATTTTTTTCAAGATGTTTCAATGAGGTTGACAATAATTGGTATAGGCAAAAATGATGTCAAGATAGTTGCACACCCTCACAACGTAGTCACAAAAGGTATGAAGATTTGGGTTTCCTCTCAAAATTTATGCACAAGATCATCTCCTGCATTCACCGAGGCTAAAAAATTAGACTAACAAGACAAATTCTAGGATTCAACAAGAATGCTTCCAAGTAGGATCTCACAACACAAGGCATTTCAAACACAATTATATTACACAGCTCTATCAATTAAGAAGCTTGCATGCGATGTCATTTCAAGGCTCACATCAATATGTAGCTATTTAATATAAGAATCTAAATGATCATTCAAAGGTAGAGCAATGCTGATTTCTTCGTGCAACACATAAACAAAATACATCTCTCATATTATCCAAGACATTAATATTTGACAAAATTGATCCTTGAATATCAACAATTTAAAACATAAGAAACATACTTCAAAATTTATTGGGCGATTGGTAGACACACAAAAATTAAACCAACAACCAACCAAATATCATGAAACCAAAATGCTAAAATATCAAATATAGCTTAAATGAACAAAATATAATCCAAAAAGGGGATTATAGGCCCAGGTGCCCTAACCCCACTAAAAAGTAGGTAACAGTGTCATCAATGCTATAAAAAGATAAGTACTGCAGTGAGTTGAGAAGAAGGTCCCCCTGACATGCTATGCTTGTGAAGAACTCTGATTATATGGCTTTGAAGAAGTGGTGTCACCTCGTGCATCAGTACCTGGCATATCTGAAGTAGGAGGCAGAAGTGTAGCATTAATCAGGATAGTAGTGCCCAGCACATGAGGAGGAGGAAGAGATGACTTTGTAAGACACACTCTACTATGACAATCGTGAAAGTCTCCAAATGGGATCTCTCTCCAATTTAGCATTCATTATCGACTCCTCAATAATATGTAGCTTAGCGAAGGCCTCCATACTAACTTGCTCATCATCCCTCATAAACTCATCCTCATCCTTTTCAGCTGTTGAATCAGAATCTGCCTCAGCATTTATTTGGTGAGACTCATCATCTACCGGTTGCTCAGTTATCCCATAAGGCCCATCTCCTGGAGTTAATGTTTAAGTTCGACAGAAAAGAACTTAAACCTCAAATCATTGTAAGCGAGGGTCAATGTTAGTAACATTCTAAGGCTGAGAAGACGTGAGTGAAAGTTGTTTGATTAGACTTAAAAGTGTTAGATGAAATGAACTCACAATGATTTTATAAAGATTGAATTGCCTGAAACTCAATTATGGAAGAACACTAAAACTAACGTTATGGTGAACACAATCCTAGTTTCTCTTAATCAACTGAATCAACTCTACAACGAAGTAGTCTGTTAGTCATTAATCTAGATTTTGATTGAAAGTTTTTGTAATTATAACACCTCAAGCACACCCAATTTACTTTCTGTTATTATTTGTTTAGGAGATAATAACGACATTCGAATAAATGCGACAGTGAAAGCTTATATGTAAGGAAATTCTCTGTGGGTTCGACCTCACGTCTAGTTGAGTTCTGTAAATTGACATCGACCATTTACACTTCTTATTTGAAGTGTAAATTTGGACGTATCAAGGATGGAAACCAATATCTCCAAAGCCTACACTTATAGAAAATGTAGAAAGATGGGGCTAGCACAAAAAGTACTATGTATGGAAGTCATGCACAAAAACCTTAAAAAATGCATAAAAAGGGATATTTCATTTGAAATCATGCTATATACCATTTTTGAACATCATCTTTGAAATAGTTGGAGAATGCAACCCATAAGGCAACTCACATTCATTTCATCATAACATGAGAGATATCATAATAATAACAAGCATACTCATCAACATCAAAACAATACATATCCCAATCTTCACAATACATAGCCTCCACTCATAACATGATACAAAGTCAAATACCAAGATCATCTCTTCATAAAGTAATCATCATATAAGCAACTCCTAAGTAACACTTGTGCAATGTATGGTTGGCATCCCATAATACCAACCCTACTAAGTACTCCTTTGAAGCTACTTTATTCATTCATTTCATCCTTAGACCTCATCATAAGCAATAGCCATAAATAATGAAATAGTCATGTACATTACTTGAAATATAAGGAAAGTCATTCATAACAACTATCTATTCAACATACATTCAAATCTCATCATAATATAAAGGAACCATCCCATCACATCCTACTAAGTCTACTTGTGCAATTTAGATGTGAAGTCCCATACCCCCACTCCTACTAAGTAAAACTCACCAAGAAGTCATAGTATAGTAGATGTCACATTCATTATCTTTATTATATAGGTAAAAGTATCCATAACTGACATAGACCATATGAACTACATGGAATCTGGTGTCGTGTAATCCCACACCGAAAGAAGGTTTCCTACTTCCCTAAGGCAGAACTAAATGTGTTACCTTTTAAGTGGATCCACTAGCTAAGTCCTATGTGGGCACATAGTTATGGTATAGGGAGATTGCTTCTAGAAATCCGTCGTGTTGCATTGGCGGAGGGGCTTCCATCTCATGAGTTTACTTTAGATGACCCAACCTCTTGCATTGGGGGCCTTTACCTCATTTTTCATATCCATCCACTCGGTGCTAAGCATTATTTCCTAAATTATACATATTTAGTCTTGAATTGTAATTACATGTTTGAAGGAATACTTTGCCCTTCATTCAATACAACCCATAGAATAGCTCATAGATCAATAAAGTAAGAATGTACTTTCAACCTTAGAATCAACATTATTATGTGAGAATAACTTTCACACCAAGATCATGTGTTCTCATGATAATGGACTTTCAATAAACACAATAGGATCATCATGGTCATGTACATTTCATGCATAATAATGTGTAAAGGTGCATATGAGAACTATACTTCCAATTAACACCATTGATACATCATAAACATCTTTATACATGGAGTGTGTGTATAATTTTCCTTGCAATGACACAACAACATCATTATCATCGTAAAAACTTCCCTCTCAAAGTGTTCATAAGTATGTACATGATATCACAATAATGCATCATTCACATATATTGCATTCAAGGATCATACACCATGTAAATCAACAGATCTAACATATATCATACATAATAGACATGCATATAATCATAACTCAAATAATTCATTCATTTGCATGTATAAGCTCATATAATCACATTGTAGGTCATGTGGGTAAAGTCCTTCCACAATAGTACCGTATACAATTCAACATGCACAATGTCTTTCTTCCTAAAGCCTCAATATTAATAGTTCATTCCTTTTAGCCTTTACCTTTAAAGCCTTAGGAGTCATCTTCATATTATGAGCATTACTCTTGAGAAATACCTCACATGGTCATCATGTAAACCTAACTCTCAAGGTAGACTAACCACATGCTTCATTCTTATTTAATCATAGTCATATGGCATCAAGTAAACTAAATCTCTATACTACTTCAACCATGATTCATCATGTAAGACCTAATTAAGTTCATTCATGTCTACAAGATTCCCTCATAAGCAATTCATGATTAGGTGATCTAATCTAAGGCAATTCATCAATTTTAGAAGGTCATATCCAAACCCTCAATTTGCCTCTTTCATGACATAACCCTAGGCTACATCAATTTCACCTTAGAATCTTAGGTTAATCAAGAATACATGAAGATTTACACTAATATAAAGTAATTACATCATGATCAACCAACATTCCATAAATTGAACCAACTTCAAACAACATTCATAATGTAGAGGAGAGCCATAACTAGGATTGGGGAAAACTCATGGATTCTTTTGGAATTCACATTAAACTCATGTAAAGTCAGTAGTATCATCAATAACAAACACGATTCAATCTTTAAAAACAACTTTGAAAGGAATCCATGGGGTTGAGTTGAAACCCTAGCTAGTTGAGTTTTCTAGAATTGAGTTGAGAGCTTTTGAAAGGGATCCTTGGGTGATAGCTTCCAAAGGATGAAGAACTCCCATATCTTAGATGTAGAATCCTTCCAAATTCGTATTGAAAAGATCCTTCCTTCAAGCTTTCCTTGATCTCTTTCTTTGTTCTTCAATGGAGGTTCTAGAGAGAAGATTCTTGGAGAGAAGAGTAGTTGGGTTTTGATTTGGGGTCTTGGGCTATAATGATTTAATGACTTAGTTTAGGGTCTTATTAGCTTATATAGGTGATTAATTAACTAATTAACCGGCCTCCCTTAACCCTAATTAATTACCTAATTAATTCCCAAACACCTAACTAAGACTAAAAATGTCAAAATCTTGCAGCACCTACGCCCACCCATCCACGGACCATGGATGGGTCTACTGGCCGTCATTTGGTCTCGTGGTTAGGGACTGAGGCTTGAAGTTGCAAGTCTCAATAGTCCTTTACCTACGCCCATGACCTATGGGAAATGGTCTGGTCTACTGACCGTGGTTGGCCATCCGTGGTTCACCAAAATTTTCCAGATTTAGGGACTGCTTTAGGGTCCTTATCAAGGACCCCTTGGGTGGTCCTTGGGGAGTCGTACCCAAACGTTTAGCCCCTAAAACCCCTATTATAAGTATGGGAACCGTTTTTACAAGTTTTAACCCTCACACGACACTTCAAAACTCTTACCAAAGGCTCTACAACTCACTAGTTCAACTCACTAAATTACGGGGTGTTACATCGGTGGTCATCATGCTTGTTTTCCCTCTTCTCATTTTCAGCTTGTGTTGTCCTTGTTGCCCATTTTCATCCTAGCTTTCTTCCTAAATCCATATATCTGAAAATCAATGGTTTTACATCAGTTATTGGCAGAAATTAAGCATTTGAGGACACTAATTCTATACAAACAAAGCCCTAAATGAGTCCAAATCTCAGACTCATCAACACCCCCAACTTAAACTTTTGCTTGTCCTCAAGTAAAACTCAAGTTCAACAGTTCAAGAAGGATGTCTCAAACAGTACTAAAAAAGATTCAATTATGAATGCACACAACAAGACTTAACATACTCATGTGAGGATCAATTGTACACTCAAAGATTCAAGTTGTGACTCAGTATTATCAAAAGATTCTCAAGTTCACAATACTTGCTTCAAATGCAAGTTCAAGCTCAACAAAGGTACTCAAATGCCCTCACAACAAAAATTATTCCATATTCACACACAATTGTTCAACAAGTTATAAGTCTAGAATCACATACAATTCTCACACTCACAAAGATGAACACATGCATGACTTCACCCATAGGCTTACCCTTATTTTCCAATCAGCATTCGCTTAAGCTCACTCATGATCAAAAAGGTCATTTCAAGGCTTGTAACGGGGTTGAGTGTAACAGTATGGTCATTTAGGCTCAGTGGTTGCTATCCTCATGAAATGTGGTTTGAACATCACTTTCCTTCCATTTCTTCAACATTTTCACTCATGCTCAAAATTCACCCCATTATTCACTTCTAATGGAATACCTGATTAACGTATAAGGGACACTTCATCCAATTCGAAGTGTCAATGATCGCTAGTCAGTATAATAATCCAACTAAATGAGTTGGGGTCGAATCTCACATGGAGTTGTTTATGTTTAAGATTCAAGAGTAAAGTACGAATATTTTCAAGTCAATCATAAGAATATACATTATCGAAGGAAAACATAATGTAAATCATGGGGGTTGACACGAATGTCAAATAACAGGGGGTTTTGATTGCAACTATCAGCTATAACAGTAACAAATAACACGAATTTAACAATAATGAGATGGGTTCTTGGGATGTGATTTGATTATAGGGTAATGTAGACAAATGGGTAATTGCAATTAGTCGTAAATATCTATAAATCAGTCAGAAAGCTAGACTCACTACTACAAAATAAGGTTATAGTGGCAATTATTTAGCGGCAATTAATTATTTGTCGCTAATTAAATTTTTAAGCTGAGATATTTGTGGCTAATGAACTATATCCACTAAAAGATATATTTTTAGTGACAAATAAAATTTATTTGCTACTAAAAGTTATTAATAGAACTCAACTTTCACACCTTTTTCCCTCCAAAATTTTCTAGTACAAATTAACTATTCCCGCCAATTATTAATAATAAACTTTAAAATTAAATTGTTAAAATAAAAAACCCTATTCCCTCTTTAGTCGACTGCCTAGTATATCGATCTGCAACTCTGCCTTATTCACGATTGTGTTTCATAAGCTCTGCCATATTCTCCATCTTCACAGGTAATCCAAGTTTTAATTTGATAGAAATTTTCAGTTTCAGATTCTTCATATTCATCATTCTAAGCAATTAATCCAAAAATTAATGGTACAATATCATGTTCTTATTGAAACGAAATCCTATCACATAGTAGTTGTTAGAATATTTGGGTCAAGTTTCTTAACAAATTGAATGAGAATTGATTTTGGGATTCATGTAAAGTTTGTAAGTTTCCCAATTCTATTTTGTATTTCATTTTTCTGTAGGTTTTGACAGAATAAGAATTGATTTCAGGATTCATGTGACGTTTGAAGGTTTATCAATTCTGTTATGCATTTTGTTTTTTGGTAGGTTTTGACAGAATTGATCGTATCCTACACTTTGGTGTCTTCATCGGATAAACGTTCTACCCCCTAGGTACTCAAACAATTGAGGTGATTTCTGATTTTGTAAATGTATTTTTTTTTATTTAGAACGTGTGTTGTGTTATATCTGTCTACTATTAATTTGTTGGGTAATTGATTGATTTGTTTGCTATGGTGTTTTTTAATGTATTCAATTCTCATGACTGTTTGTTTGAATCTCAAATAGAACACCAAACTATTTAAAAAGTTTTGTAGTCTGTTGATGTGTATGTTCCAGTTGAGGATGTTATTAAATTGGAACTAGATTTCTTCTAGATTTTGGGAGTAAATTGAAAAAGAATGCTTGATTCTTAAGATTGTTTCTCTAAGGTTAGAAACTAAGAACTTTTCCTTGTTTCCCTGTAGAAGAAATAGAAACCAAGGAGAATTGATGAAACTTCATTAGTTAGTCTGTAATAGTAGTCTTTTACAACAATATGATTTGTACAATTGGTAATTTGAAAAATACACTGTTCATTCCTAAATTTTTTAGTAGTAGTAATAAAGTAAATTTGAGACGAAATTTATTACATAAGTAACATTCTTCTTCTTCTCTTCTTCTCTTATTCTTTTCTATGTTTCTCTACTGCGAGCTTACTTGCTACAATTGTTTTTTAAATCTGCAATGTATAATTTTTATGAACTACTTCTTGTTGTGTGAGTGCTATATTAGCCAGTAGATCTGCTACCGCATTAGCTTCTCTAAAAACATGTTGAATAGTAGCTCCTGTGTGTTTCATTTCTTGTTGTATCTCCTATGTCATCTCTGCTAATTTCCAAGGGAAATCCCAAATTTCCTTCAACATCTTAGTTAGACTAAAAGTATCAGTATCTAAAATAATGTTGTTCCACTTTCTCTGTCTGCAACAAAGCATCGCTTTGAAAATTGATGTTGTTTCAGCCACCATATTGGTTATAAAACCAAGTGGCTAGGCTTCATATTACATTAAATCTCCATGGCAGTCTCTAATGCAGAACCCATAAGAGCTTTCACCCGAATTTCCCCTACTAGCTCCATCTGTATTGCATTTTATCCTCCATGCAGTAGGTTTCTCCTATTTGATTTCATGGTAGAAAACTTTAGATTTGTAGCTTTTTAGAAATATTACAAAACTATTCCAATCCTTTGGATTTTCATATAGCCACGGGTACTTCACTTTGATCACATGTTGAATGGTGGTTTGAACTTGCTGGATCATTGTTCCTAAGTGATATCTTTGCCATGCCTTCTTAAGTTCCTCATCTTTTATAATTCCCACATGATAACTGCAGGTATAGCCCTATATGTTGTTTTCAGCTTTGCATTCCCTTTCATCTTCCAACATTTTATAATCAGTTGTTGAATATGCATCCCTTCAATCTTGATGATACTTGCACAAGCAACAAAATTCTGCCACTATTAAACTGTTTTAGTTTTTCTCTTGTGCAGTATTATTTAAAGCGACTGCTTCATCTCTTAAAGATTAGCCCATACATGTACTATTTCTATTTCACTACTTTATTTTTGTACAGTTGTATCACTGCTTGTAATATCATGAAAATTGTAGCGTAACAAGAAATACTTATAGCATTTTGTATAGCCCAACTAAACTCAAAAGATCAGCTCATAGATATTCAACACATGCTTAGGTATCTTAGAACATGAGACCAAACAATAGCAGTAAATCAACACTTAATGAAAATGTTCTTAATAATATCAAGTTACTTTTACATAACACACCATCACGTCACTTTGTACTCCCTATTTCAACTGCTTACGTAAGCCTTAAGTATATTATAATCAGAAGCTTTGAATACTTGAACAGTCAGAAGTTTAAATCTGTAAGTAGGAACTACAAAATCATATGTAGTTTCTGTAATTTCTCCTTGTATATAAATATCTTCAACAACCTTTCTTAGAATATTCTTAACTATGCAAGCGGCACCTTAATGGTTTCATTCTAACTATAAATTGTAGATACAATCTACTGGTATGACAATTAAGATTTCAACTTAACTAGAACTTCTTATAGAATTTTTTTATAGCATAACTAACTTCAGCAGACCATTCCATAGACGATTTGTATACCCTTAGGCATCATAGAAGTTCAAACCAAATGATAGAAGTAAATTGTAACTTTCAGGAAAGGTGCTCAATTTTCTCAGGTTACTACTACATAACATACAATCAGGTCAGTTTGTAAACCCCACCTTAGCCATCTACGTAAGTTTATTTCAATCACAATCTCAAAATACTTAAAATATTAAATGCTTAAATCTGAAAGTAGGAGCCCTTACAAAACTGCATGTAGGTTCTACAATTTCTTCTCGAACATGAATATTTTGAGCAATCCTTCTTAGAATAGTCTTTACTTTACATGTTTTAACTTGATGGTTCATTTCTAACAATAAATGGTAGACACAATCTATTAGTAATATAATTGAGATTATCGCTTAACTAGAACTTCTTCTAGCATTTTGTAACCCCCAACTAATCTTATCAAACCTGCCCATAGACATTTGGGAAACCCTTAGGTATTTTAGAAAATTAAATACAAATGATACTATCAAATTGACACTTAAAGAAAAGGTTCTAAATTGATTCTTGCTACATAACACATAAGCTGGTCAGTTAGTGCCCCCCATTTAAGTTGTTTAGGTAATCCTTAAGTGTATTGCTAACCTCGGCATAAAATCCAGTTAAGACATCTAAGATTATTATAGACAAGTTTCCTCCATGAATATAATTAGTATCAATTTTCTGTTTGATAATTTTAATTGTTAAAATGACAGATTGTGAGTTATGCAATTACATATTAATAAATTTCACCATTTTTTACGAAGATATCTTTAGTTCTTACAGTAATTGTTGAAAGAAAGAATATCTTCAACTTTATGGACAATTTTAAAAATAAAAAGTGCATGTATTGTGACAGAGTTAGTAAAGAATACATGAATGGAGTCAAAGATTTTATAAATCATGTTTTTTCTGAAAAACAAGATGGAGAGAAAATTGATTGTCCCTGTACAGAATGTGTGCTTTTTCATCAAGTAAATCGGGATACAACTTATAATCATCTTGTGGTTAATGGTATTTTGACATAATATGATACTTGTTTTTGTCATAGAGAGTGTCTAAATAGATCAAACAATACTCAAGTAACTAGTTGCAGTCAGTCAACTTTAGGAGGTGAGGATATAAGAGGAATGATACATGATGCCTTTGGAGGTTGTACACAATCTATCGATATTGATGTTAATGAAAGGGTCGATATGGAACCAAACCTACAGGAAAATGCTACTCATACATTTGGAAATCAATCCCATCAAGAGATTGATAAATTTGAACAACTCATGAAGGAGGCAAATGAAGAACTATATCCTGGATGTAAGAATTTAGCAAATATTCCTTTTTTCTACATAGCTATCGTACAAAATGCATGTACAAATAGTCAAATGAATCATTTGATTCTTTGCTTGGACTATTGAAGGATGTGTTGCTAAAAGGGGAAGCATTACCTCTTTCTTTCTATGAGACCAAAAAGATAGTTGACAGTTTGGGCTTAAAGTGTGAAAAGATTCATTCTTGTCCTAATGATTGTATGCTTTTTAGAAAAGAATTTGCCAGTAAGGATATCAATGAATGCAAAATTTGTAGTGCTTCTAGATGGAAAAATAAGGCAAAGAAAATTCCAGCCAAGGTCCTAAGGTATTTTCCTTTAAAACTAAGACTACAAAGATTATTTATGTCTTCAAAAAATTCCAAGACAATGCGGTGGCAACATGAAGAGCGAAACAAAGATGGGGTTCTAAGACATCCCGTATATTCCGAAGCTTGGAAAAGTTTTGATAATAAGTATCCTGAATTTGCTGGAGATCCTCGCAATGTTCGCTTAGAATTACCTTCTGATGTGTTTAATCCATTTGGCACTATGCGAACTGTTCATAGTAATTGGCCAGTGATTTTAATGTCATATAACCTTCCACCAAGGATGTGCATGAAAGAAGAGTTATTTATTTTATCCTTACTTTCCCTCTACCAAAATCACCTGGAAATAATATTGATGTCTTTTTGCAATCATTAATAGAGTAGTTAAATGAATTACGGAGTGTCGGGGAAGAAACATACGATGCGTCTATAAGTGGACTATAAGTAATTTTCTAGCACATGGTACTCTTTCTAGATGGAGCACTTCATGTCGGTTTGTATGCCCTTCTTACAACATACACACTCAATTTAAATGGCTCAAACATGGCAAGAAATATTGCTTTATGGGACATCGACGTTTCTTAAAGTTTGGACACAAATATAGAAATGCAAAATCATTTGATGGGACTAAAGAAAGAAGAGATGCACCCTGCGCAATATCTTGGTCACAAGTGTTGGATCAAGTTAAAGATATAAAGTTTACTCTTGGCAAGTCAAGTGAAAAGGTAAGTGGGGTGATGAAAAATACATGGAAAAAAAGGAGCATATTTTTCGATATTCCTTATTGGGAGTATAGCTTGGTGCGCCATAAACTTGTTGTAATGCATATGGAGAAAAATGTTTGTGATAACATATTATATACACTATTGGGTCTGGGTAAAAAGTCAAAAGACAATATAGAAGCACGATTGGACTTAAAGGAGATAAAAATAAGACCAAGCTTATGGCCGCAATATCGAGCTAGTGGGAGAGCATATCTTCGTCCTACTTATTTCACCATGCCTTCAAATGAAAAAGAGATTTTTTATGAAGTACTACAAAATGCCAAATTTCCACATGGCTATGCCTCTAATATCGCACGGTGGATTCGCAAGCGAAAGATATCTGGACTAAAAACTCATGATTGCCATGTTATAATGCAAGAACTTCTTCCTCTTGCCTTACGGATATCAATAGATGATACAGTTAAATCTATTTTAATTAAACTATGAACATTCTTTCGTGTTTTATGTAGCAAAGTTCTGAAACGAAAGAGTTAAAATTACAAGAAGAAAAAATTCCAGAAACATTGTCCACTATGGAGAAACTCTTTCCCCCCAGGATTCTTTACTATTATGGTACATTTGGTTACTCACTTGGCAACTGATGCTAAACTTGCCGGTCCAATACATTATCGCTGGATGTACACAATTGAGTGGCATGGATTATATGACGGAATAGTTATTATATATATCTTTAGTTGTTAAAAATTATAATATAAAACTAACAACATTAATTTATTCCATAGGTACTTGGGTACTTTAAAATCACATGTTCGTAATCGTGCATGTCCAGAAGGTTCAATAGCAGAAGCATACATTGCAAATGAATGTTTGGCATTTTGCTCACGATATTTGGAGGGTGGAGATTCAAAGTCTTATTGTTCAAAAAGATGCAATGATGAGATTGAGCATGAGACTAGTAAAGACAGATGTCTTTTTACTACCATTGGAGAGCCATACGGTGGAGTTGATGTATATTAAATAGATGAGAAAACATTGTTGCAAGCACATCGACATGTTCTTTTCAATTGTGAGTCAAAAGTGGTTGAGAGTTATAAAAAGTAAGTGTTATATCTATTGTTGACTAAATGTATATTACTTCAATTGATAACAAAATTGATATATATGAATCACACGAATAGAGAACATATTGCTGAACTCAAGAGATCACATCGTAAGAGTCGTTTGACACAACATCAACTTGATCATGTGCATTTTGATACATTTAGCGAGTGGTTCAAGGAGCAAGTAAGTAGTATGACTAAGTTATTGGTTACCTTAATTATTTCTCTTTATTATATCAAATTTATAGTTTTAACTTTCTATTTGGTTAGGTAAAAGAGTTGCAGGTCACATATGATAACGTAAAGAATATTAAAGTTCTTGCAAAAAGGCCGAGTTACATTGCAAAAACATTTAAGGCATATGATTTACATAACGGGTATCGGTTCAGAACAAACCAAAGTGAAGAGTACCTAGAAACAAAAAATAGGGGTGTTATGGTCATTTCAAAAATTGAAAGTTACGTAAGTTCAAACGACAATGCTCCAAAGTCTGCATATATCTCATATTATGGTAGATTGACTGAAATTGTGGAGTTAAACTACTTTGAAGATTTTAAGGTTGTCTTATTTGAGTGTGATTGGGTTGATGTAACCAAAGGTAGAGGAGTTATGGAAGATGACTTGGGTTTCACAATTGTGAATTTTTCACGCTTGGCTGATTCTTGCGACCGAGACCATCATGAACCCTTTATTTTTGCAGAACAAGCTCCACAAGTAATATTTGTGCAAGATCCTCAAGATCATAAATGGTTTGTTCCTAGGTTAATTAGACCTCACAATGTTTTCGATATGGGAGAGGAAAATAGTGTGCAACTCGAGTCATCAATGCAAAGTGATTCTACTGAATTGTGTATCTTAGAAAATTCCCATGTTTCAGAGATTGAGAATAATGATTGGGTAAGGAGTGGAGACGACGTGATAGTAATTAATATGGAAGTCCATACTCAAGCTTCTCCAAATAACGGTGAAACTAATCTCAAGGGAAGAAATGATATTGAAAATGAAAGTGATCCTGATTGATAAGTGGTTATAGAAGATGAATGTGGGTTAGCTATAAATTTTGATGTTTGTGTTGGTTGATTAGTGAATGTTTTTAGTGAACTTTTTGTGCTTGTCGTTCTTTTATTTGTTGTTTTATCCCTTGGATTATGAAGTGTCAATGTGTTCTTATGAATTGGATTTTTTTTAATTTCTGGTGCATTAGTTTGTGTTTTCAAAGCTTAAGATGATAATGCTTTCTCTTGTACTGGATGTGTCCTATAATTCTGCTACTAGTAGAACTTAATGCATCTACATAGTTATTTCATTTAGATAAGAAAATATGCAAACTAGAGGTCTCAACAGATTGCACTGTCAACTACAAAATGATGAAGGTTTGCGACAATATGTTTAGCAGTTGATGGATGAACATATCTTCGATCAAGCCCAACCTTATATTGAGCAGCTGATAAATAGTGAGAATCACAATCAAACTTAAAATCACGATGATCAATCTAATGAGTTGACTAATTCTGTCGGTGGCACTGATGAATCAGGTAATACATTTTTATATGTCTACTTCTTATTAGTTATACATGCTAGGAAAAACGATGTTAATGGAACTGAAGAGGTTTTTGTTACTATGGTCCATTCTCTATATATTTTAGTGTGAAAAGATAAAAATATGTTAACATTAGCTGGAAACTTGACATTGTACTGCTGTAGTTTCCTATCAAATAACTTCTTTGATTTTTTGCTTGTATAGATGCATAGGTAAAGCCAATTACCACATCTCTAAAGATTATAAATGATAACATAAGAAAATTAGAGTCATGTATTAGATGAGTTACAAAGCTTCCTTCAGCCACATGTTCCAATTATGCCTGTCTAATTATGTTCAAAAAACTTGTTTAAAGAAAGAATGAGCTGGATATCTATTCCATCCTGAGTCAACTTAGAAACAATTAGTGAGTCAAGTTTAAGAATAATAGTTTTGTAACCTTTAAGATTTCTCTTGCGTTACTGTCATATTCAAGAATCTCTACACTCTAGTACTCCAAAATGCAGCTGAGTGAACATTTGAGTAAGACATAATTTTAAAAAGATATATCAGGTAGGCAACATGTATAATATATTGTTTTTGTTTTCTATTGTTTTGTCGTGATACTATTATTTAACATATTGCAAAGCATCTCTCAATTGTTTAACCGTATAAGTTTTTATCATTTGATGTCCTTCAATTATTTTTCCATCTAGGTATTTTAGAGGTAAGAAAGGTACGTGGACCTACTTTACTAAAAGATATTTGGAAACTTCCTCTGGGGAAAACAATTGATGTGGCGTTTAATAGTCGTAATCAAGCTATTGGAAAAGAGGGTCGAAAGTTTTCTAGCTTTCTAGGAATTATTGCAAGAACTCCAGAATTAACACCCCTACACATAGATGATTGGAGATATTTCGACAATGAGGAAAAGAAGAAATTGCTGAATTTTGTGAGGGTGTAGTTATTATTATAAGGTGAGCAAGGTCTGTTATACATGATTCTATTTTCTAAATGTGGGCTTTATTTTTTTAGAAGAAGTTCTTTATCCCAAAATGCGGAGAAGCCTTTGTCTTAAAGTCACTAGGAAAGAAATGGAAAGATTACAAGTGTCAGTTAAAAGGTGACCATATTCCAAGGTGTAAGACTAAAGACGCTTTGCTAAAGAATAGACCAAGTTGTATATCGAGAGATCAATGGAGTGGTCTTGTATCTTATTTTCTTTTCGACAAAGCTAAGGTATCAACAAATATTTACAGCATTCTCCTAGTTGCTAATTTTCATACTGTTTAGATGTTTGTTATGCTCAATTTTTATTTATAAATCATAACATATCATTTTAATTTTTCAATGACAGAGACGTACCCAAGCAAATAGAAATAATAGGACCAAGCAAAAGATGCCTCACACAGGAGGATCAAAAAGTATTGCGTCCTTGATGAATGAGCTGGTAAACCTATTGAAATTAAAACTATAATAATTTTACTCTTCTTGTCAAGCATATATGACATCAATTTTATTGTATTAGATTGCAAATGGTAGAGAGCCTACATGAGCAGAAATATTCTTATTACCACATAAACAACTTGTGTATGGTAGACCGTTGGATGATGATTCGGCCAAAGAAATTGTAAGATTTCTTCTTTCTTTTATTTTCTACATTGGAAAACATAAAGAAAAGAATATAAAAAGCAAACAAATGAATTCAAAATTGGATCTAATATGTCTTCTTTGGTCAAGACATGATAAAGTAGAAAAAGAGCAATAGTGAGGGATTTACTGACCAGCCTCCTCACCGTGTTGCTTGGAAAGGTGATGTGTATTCTCAGGTATTAGGTAATGAAAGAAGTGGATATGTTTGTGGTTTAGGACTTGGTCCAACTCCTTCTGTTTTACTAAGTAGTAGATCTTTCTTAGAGAACATTGATGAAGAGGATTCATCTAATGAAATTGTACAAAGGTTAGAACAGGAGATAACTGAATTGAAGTCGAAAAAAATGATGAAATGAATATGATTAAACAAGATCAAGATAATATGCAATTAGAATTACTTCAAATGCGACAATTCATGCGCAAACATGCTCCTAATGAATTCATGCCTCAAAACATCAATGGCACCTCAAGTGGACAGGTAACTCGTTTCCATAAGTTTTAGACATTATTTCTAATGAAATTTAATCGTATAAGAGTATTGTTAACTAATGTGCTAATATTTTTCAATTTCCCGGCGTTGATAGTGGCCATGGACAAATAACACAAACAACAGGGATACCTAGCGTTGCTGAAAATACTCCAACTTCTCATGGTATTACTCATCTCTGTCCTTTGGTTCTACTATTTTAGTTACCTCAAAGTCATCTGCATCGTTGCTAGCTGCTGAAGTGTTGTTAGTTCTATCTATAAGTTCTGTTGATATAGTTGAGTTTTAGTGGTCCGGTTACTCGAAGTAATCCTTATACACCTAATCCCTTAATTTCTTTGTTTCAAATGATATATATATATTCTATTACTTCTGCATTTCCTAGTTGAGATAATTGCTCCCCTCTAGGCCTGTGGAATAGCCCATCGAACTAGAAATTGATCCCCTCTAGACCTGAAGTCTAGCTATTTTTATCTTTAGGTTCTGTTGGTATAGTTTTGTATTAGTGTTCTAAATACTGAAGCTACTTCGTAACAACCCATCCCATCCTTTCTCTATTTTAGACTATCAACATACCATGAATTTTGTATTTTCCAATTGAGACTACTCATGTTGATGCCTTGCCATCCCTTGAATGTTATCTCAAAGTCATCTGCATTGTTGCCAGCTGTTGAAGTGTTGTAAGTTCTACCTATAAGTTTTGTTGATATAGATGAGTATTAGTGGTCCGTTACTTGAAGTATTCCTTATACAGCTCATCCCCTAATTTCTTTGTTTAAGATAATTTATATTCCATTTCTTCTGCATTTTCTAACTGAGATAAGTGCTCCCCCCTGGGTTTGTGAAATAGCCCATCGAACCAGAAATTGTTCCCCGCTAGGCCTGGAGTTTAGTTAGTTTCATCTATAGGTTTTGTTGGTATAGCTACGTCTTGGTGTTCTAATTACTTAAGCTAAGCTACTCCTTACACAACCCGTCCCATCCTTTCTCTATTTTAGACTATCTACATCACCATGAATTTTGCATTTTCCTATTGAGACTACTCATGCTGATGTCTTGGCAGCCCTTGAATGTCATCTCAAAGTCATCTATTTTGCTTCCAGCTGCTGAAGTGTTGTTAGTTCTATCTATAAGTTTTGTTGATATAGCTGAGTATTAGTGGTACGATTTCTTTAAGTAATCCTTATACACCTCATCCCCTCATTTATTTTTTTAAGATGATATATATTCCATTGCTTCTGCATTTCATAATTGAGATAACTATTGTTGATGACTTGATAGACTCCGCTTTAAAACCATACAATCAAAAATTTCATTCAAAACATTCAAAAATAGCGGAAGTCTATTGTCTAACATGGCCATATAAAACAACATCTTGAAAACTAAAGTAGGGACATAGCCCTTTACAATCGAAAGACTAACAATTTTTGATTACATGAAAGAAAAGAACCATCTAAACACTTGTCCTCGATCTATGAGGACAAACCACTTTAGCCTTGGAAGAATATCAATCCAAGCTCCAACTAGAGAGTATCAAATAGAGTACCAATCCCTACACTTCATAAAGGTAAAGAATATGGGTTAGCACAATTAAGTACTAAGTATGATAGCCAAGAAAAATATGCTTAAAACGGACATTTTATTTCAGAGTCATGCTTTAATGCCAATTCGATAAAGCTTCCTGAACATAATTATAAGAGGCATTATATAGAAACATAACCAACATACAAGTCATTTCATCAGATTAGTGACATAATCAACTTATAACCCATTTCATCACATTACACCTTCACCTCAAGTAACCCTTAAGATATACTTTGTGCAATGTATGGATAGCATCCCATACCAGCATCCACACCAAGTACCACCTCAAGGCCACTAAAACTGAACTTACCATCCATCCTTTCCAGCTCTACACAATACTCATATATAAAAGACATAAACAATACATAAGTCATATCAACACATTAAGAACAACATCTAGGACAACCCTAAGTCATACTTGTGCAAAGTATGAGTAGCATCCCATACTACTACTCACACTACATGTTCATTTGAAGTCATCATAGACAAGGCACACTCATACTCAATAAGTCATGACAAAGAACTAACTTATAATACAATCCAAGTATAGCATGCATCATTACATTACATTAATTAGTCAAAATTCCACATTAGCATCATTAAGAACACATTCATTCATTAGACATTAAACAAACATTCTTCATTAGCATCATCATAAGAGCACATTCATTTCATTTAACATTATAACATAGAGGAATACCCCATGACTACTCTTGAAGCCTACTTGTGCAATGCATGGATGGCATCCCATACTACCACCCACACTAAGTAGTTCATTCTTGAGAAGCCATAGTTCATTAACTTTTTGTGTAGTCCTGATGTCACCCTCACCAGATAAGGGATTCCTACTTGCCTAAGGTAGGACCATTGTTTTTAGCTTAGGTGGATCCACTAGTTAGACCTATTTGGGTACATAGTTATGGGATAGGGAGATTGCTACTAGATACCCTGCCTTAACTCACAGATGAGCATCCATCTCAAGAGATTGCTACTAGAGACCCCGCCTCAACTCCTGTATGAGAATCCATCTAAATTCATATCCATTCGGTGCTTATCATAATTCACCACAGAGTACTTAACACACATTACATTAGTCATCATTATGGGATAAGAGATTGTTCCGACATACCTCACCTCCACTTCCGTATGGGCATCCATTTCAAACCCAACATTCATTCATTAGATAGCTCATATATTCAAAGGTGAGAATAGCCTTTCAACTAAGAATCCCATATTGTGATAAAGTCCTTTCACAATATGTCATTATCATACATTAGAGTACAATTGAGAATAGCCTTTCAATCAACCCATCATCATTAACATAATCATAGAAACTTCATTCATTAGTCATTGATGAGTGTGTGTATGTGAGAATCACCTTTCACATATAGCCTCATCATTCATAGGTGTTAATTGAGAAATAACATTCAATCATAACACACTTACATTCTAAACATGATCATAACACCTTCATTGAAATTACACACAAATACACTTCACATCATAATCATACATAATCCTTCATGAAATTGCCCCTTAGGGCTATGAACCAACATCAACTCATAAATCTAAGATACTATAATAGAAAATGAAATTGACATAATTCAATAACTAATCCAATATAAACATCAATAAATTCAATATACTTGCATAATCAACCAATTCCCAATCTCAATTCACCATTTAAGAATTTGGGGCAAAACATAGGTTCAAGGGATAAATCATCTTAATTTATCTTTAAAACCACAACTCATTTATAATTCAATGCAATAAAGCCTTTGAAAATCATTTGGAATCGAATCAATGCCAAGATTGAAAACTATGTTTTTTGGGGAAACATTGGGGATTTGAAATCAACTTTTAAATTGGCTCCTTGAAAGAAACTAAGTGAAGGATGAAGACTACCATACCTTGCTATTGAATTCCCATGAAATTTGACGAAGATACACCTTGAATCCACAACCCTAGCTCTCAATTCTTCTTCTTCTTCTCCTTTGGGAACTTCTAGAGAGAGAAATATTGAGAGGAAGAACTCTTTTGATTTGATTTGGGTTTTCTTGAAAAGTGACTTAATTGAAGGAATTTCAAGTCTAAAAAAGTTATATAAATACTAGGAAAGGAGTAAAATAATATGGACTCAACTTTGGAAAAGAACTAAGGACCCTTAAAGTTTTAACTGAAAATCTTACAGCTTACCCGACTTACCTCACCTTTTGAACCACATGGCTCGCCAAGGGCACTAGGAGACTCGCCAAGTGGACCATTGGCTCACCCAATTTTTCCAGTGTGCTCCCTAAATGGGTAGCTCATTAGGCGATGTAGGGGACCAATGGGTGATTCACCAACGTGGTGGGCAAGCCCCGACCTAGCTCGCCTAAACTTCCAGCAGCTAGGTCATGGGACATCCCACTAGGCGATCCCAATGGCACCAGGGTAACTCACGAAGCCCTTTGGGCGATCAAGCAGCCACATCGCCAACTAGGTCCATTAAATAACAAGGTCTCTTTCACTTTATCTTTCTTGCTTAAACCCTAGACTTCTTCCTTAGTCATTTTAGTTCTGAAACAACCTAGACAACAACTAAAAGTCACACTAACCCAAATGTTAAGGCACTAGTTGAACTCATAATTTTCTGAGTCATTACATTATCCTCCCTTAGGAACATTCGTCCCTGAATGACACCTTTAAACACTTTAGGGAAAAATGACTCAAGACTAGCAGACCATGATTCATGACACATCAATATAATGCACACAATCATAGGAGGAAACATCAACTCCACATCAATAAGCTTAATTCAACACAAGAATGTAGGGATTGCATCTACAAACTCATTATGCATCATAACTTCAACATTTATTATTTCATTAGGAGGAATTACCTTCTCCAAATCAAATCATGCTCATCAAAATATCATTAAGCACATTCTGCAATTTCTTCATAAAAGCACATTTAGGCATGTTCAACAATCAACCTCATGAACCATATAGACAACTCATACTAGATGCACATCAACAGGAGGAACATAAATCATAAAAATCATTTTCTCATTTACACATAAACTCATTAAGAACATGTGTAACATAAGGAGACCATGGAAACACATAATCACACATTACTCCCAAAACATGAAACAAGCTACAAGGAACTCTTGGTGTCAAGGTTGAATAGGAATAGAAGGAAAGAGATAAGGATATCAAAACAGTCAACAATCTTACTATTCAACATACTATTCCCACTGAGGAGTAAACCCAACTAAGGATAAAATGGAAACCACATATAAACCTTAACAAGACATTCACAACTATAAGGAACTATCACATAACATTGCCTTCATCTGGATGAGCTCCTTTTTCCTTCTGAGCTTGAAGCACATAGAAACAATTTCTCCTTGGAGCATTAGGATCCGGACCATCAAGAGAAGATTGCTTATCATCCCTTCCTTTTGCAGAGAGTGTTGGGCAATCTTTCATCTTATAACACTTCCTTCCACACCCAAAGCAACCATCCATGCTGGCAAGGCACTTACCCAAATGTTGCTTCCCACACTTGCCACATCTAGACCTCTCAAAAAAAAAACGTCTTCCATTCCCTCCTTGAGATTAGGGTTAGACACCTTATCATGGTTGAGCATTGGGGAATCTTGGTTGGAGAGCCTCTTTTTGGACCTTGGTTGACTTTGTTCATCGGACCTAGACCTCGTCATCTCCCTACTCTTTCTATAATGTTTGGACTTCTCAATAGATTGTGTAACAACCCTCAAAATGAAGTAGGATAAAGTAGAGCCTCAAATGGGTTTTATGCATTAATAACTTGTTAAAATAATGAAGAATAGCCTTTTTAGTCAGTTTTAAAGAGTTTGGAAGTCAAACGTCAAGAGACGACCAAGACGTTTGGAAACTAGTCTTTTGCGTGTTGGTGTGTTCTAGTATGTTGTTCATGTTTTTATGTGTTGTTTAGAGTCTAAAATCAGTGTAGGTGACCCTGGTGTCTTAAGAAATATTTTTAGGGTTAAAACGTCTAAATAAGCACCCCGGGACCACCATAAGGGTTCCCAAAAATGACCCCAACCCTTGGCCAAACGAACTGCCAAGGCAGATTGAAAATGCTCATGGAGGAAGCATGTCGGACTAGATCCACCATAGGCCAAATTTTTGGTCTGCGTCGCGGACTCTACTATCTTAAAATTTAATATCCAAAAACTTGTGGGAGCACCTCCGCGTCGCAGACTCCTTCCCCGATAAAATTTATGAAAATAAAACTCAAGTTTGACTTGTTTAAAAAGTCCAACTAAGTGAGGGGTCGTTTGGGTACTTTGGGAAATTATTATTAACGGTTATTTTACCTATTTTAGGGTATTTTAATTTGGTTAAAACCCTAAAACCTATAATTAGACTCTTCCCTCTCAAAAATAGATTCTCTCAAGCTAGAAGATGGGTTTTCAACTAATTTCTTCTTCAATCTCATGGGTATTCAATAATTAAGGTATGGTAACTCTTGATTATTGGATAACCTCTCATTCAAAGAGTTCTATCAAAGATTTTTAAAAGTAATTCGAAGACCAAAATTCCCAATTCTCAATCTAAACATGGGTCCCTTGTCAAACGATTTTATTAATCATTCTATTAATGAATTAATGTGGAATTAAGGTTTTTAATATAATTTTCAAAGGAATTCTTGAAGAAACTATGATCCCCAAATTCTCGAAAATTGACCTATGATGTGGGTCTTTGTGAATATGTTCTCTATTGGTGAAATTATGTTTAGATTAGGTTGTATTGATGTTTCCTATGATTTTGTATAATTATTCATGTTTAATTGTTGGTATATTGATGAGTTGAGAATTATGGTCTTATGGGCAAAGTTATGGATTGATCCATTTGTTTATAGAATTGTACTTAGATTATGTTTATGTTATTGAATTACATTGTTAATTCATATTGCTATCTATATCAATTTTTTATGAATTGTTGAGGATTGATCCATGGTGATCATGGCTTGGAGAATTGGTAAGTTAACCTAACTTCTGGTCTATAGTATAAGAATTGATGTTGTGTGGTTTGGTCCACAAATGGTGGCAGTGTTTACTTCTTGTCTATCTATTCATGTTGAGATCATGGCCTTGAAGGCAATAGATGTGAAGTGAATTGATGATTATGATGCATATGTTTATGAAGTTGTGCTATGAAGGTTATGTATAAAATCCTCAATGTTAGCATGATGTTTAAAGTGTGTTGATGATGAGGAGTATAATGTGAATGATAATGTTAGGGATAAGGTGTGGTCTACATGATTGATTATGTTAAGTGCTATTGTGAAATGACCCCTACGTATATGACCCCTATATGAATGTGTGATCATATACATGTTAGGAGTACCTATTCAATGCTGAATGTGTCCTTGTATCCTATGATGAAGTGAGGGTGTGTGGTCTATAATCCTTAAAGGCTTTATATATGAAATGCTCATGATTTGGGGACATTGTGAATGTGTTGTAATCCCTTGAAGGGAAGTGCACTCAATATCAATGTTGTTGCTAATATGTCACTATGAGGACCAATATGCACACACACACACTCTCTACATGTATAGCTATGAATATGATGTGTTATGGTGTCTATTGAAAGGTTAACTCTTATATGCACCCTTACATCTTAATATGCATGCAAAGTGTATGATTATCAAGGTATGCATATGTGTTGCATAAAGGTGTTTATGTGAAAGGCTTTATCACCTATGTACACACATACACACATGAATGAATGAATAAGGTTTACGATAATCTAGTGAAAGTGAGTAACTTGAATGGTTTCCTCAATTGTACTCTAAACTAGACTATGTTATGAATATGGTATCATTATGTGAAAGGTCATTCTCACATAATGTAGATTCTATGATGAAAGGTCACTCTCATCTTAGAAACCTTTGAGCTATATGATATGAGGGATTAAGTCCCTAAAGCCTACTTTATGAACTAATGTTAACTAAAGTCTTAAAGAAGTTTAAAAAGGGAGTTGGTGCTTAGCACCGAGTGAACATGAAAAATGAGAGTAGGGGCTTCACATTTTGCAAGTCCAGCTTCCCACAAGAGAACCTTCACGTTTAGCAAGTCCGGGTTCCCAACATAGATGTTGTCTCATGAGATGGAAACCTCCACACCTAGCAAGTCAAGGTTTCTAGTAGCAATCTCCTTGTTCCAGAACTACGTGTCCCCGTAGGTCTTAGCTTAGTGGTTCCACTAGATAGCTATTATGTATGTAGGTCCTACCTTGGCAAGTAGTACCCTCTCTTTTCGGTATGGGAGTAGAACACTCGATTCCATGTAGCTCACATGGTCTATGTCGGTTATGGCAATTTCTCCTGAAAGTTAAGAAATGAACTAAGATAAGATTATGAACACAAGTCATGATTTCTTGAAGAGTTACTTAGTGTAGGTAGGACTGTGGACCCTACTTATGCATTGCACAAGTGGACTCTAAGGGAGGTTATGATTAGACTCTTTATGTAATGAAGACTATGGTCTATGTATGTTAATATGAAAGCATGTTAAGGTTAACTTTAGTTATGTCAAGACATGAAGTATGATTATGCATGTGAATTACACTTATGACTTCTTAATGGATTTGCTTAGTATAAGTGGCGGTATGGGACTCCAAGTGTACATTGCACAAGTGAGCTTGTGAAGGGGTTGTAAGGGTGGTTTACCTATGATATGAACTAAATGGGTTATGACTAATGATGTAGTAAATGAATGAGTCTTTATATGATGTTATGAAGTGTGTTGGTCTTATGTCTAATGTTAAATGAAGATGTTATGACTTGTTGAATATGATGTGCCTAGTCAATGGTGGTATCCTAGAAACATTTGGTGGGAGTAGTATTATGGGATGCTACTTGCACATTGTACTAGTGTGACTTGGGGGTTGTCTTAGGTGATGGTTCCTATGTGAAGAGTATGTCTTATGGTGTGCTTATGACTCTATGAATATATGTGGTTAGATTGATGAAGGCAATATGTAAGTTCACCCTTGGTAACCTTAAGGTGATACATTGCACCAAGTATTCCCTAAGAGTTTCTTTAGGAAAGGAGTTAAGATAAAGAGGAAGGTAATGTATTGTATGCATTGAATGTGCCTAAAATGTTATAAGTGGCTCTATGTGCTATTATGAATGGTTTCCGTGTGTATGATTATATATGTGGTTTATATTGTGCCTATTGTACTAAATGTTCTTGAAGTTTCTCTAAAAAGTCATGATGCATGGTTTCCAACTAAATGTCCCTTTTAAAAGCATGTTTTTTCATGGCTATCATACTTAGTGCATTCTTGTACTAACACCATGCTTCTTCATATTTTTTACACCAAGTGTAGGTGGTGGTGGCTAAAGGGCCTTTTCTAGAAGTGATGAGCTTGGCTTACTATCCCCAAGTTCGGGTGTGTCCTTAAAGATTCAAGGACCTTTAGGTTAAAGAGTTTCCTTAAGTTCAATGTACTAGATAATAGTTTCTTTTGTATTGTAAGGGATATTTCCCTCTTGTGTTGTAGTCGTGTTTTAAGATGGCTACCTTCAGACGTAGTACTCCGATTTTGTATTAAAGGTTTAAAATGAGGTGACTTTTAAGTCTTGTGTTATATTATGAAAAAGTTTTTAATTTTCTGCTATTTTTCTATGATAAATTTTATGACAAATGCTAAGGGCTTGTATAACACTTTCGAGAAATCGAATGCGCCGATAACGACTAGGAGGTGCTCTCGGGTCGTTACAGATCCAGCATACACTATGAGCCTAGAAATGTTCATGTCATCATGGATCATTGTCGTAGGACACTCTTCCTTAACTAGGTCGGATACACCGGTCACAAATCGATTCATCTCATCCCTAGGGTTGGACACCAAAGATGGAGCATACTTAGACAATAGAGTGAATTTCAAGGAATACTCCTCCCCACTCATGCTACATTGCCTAAAGTTGATAAATTCCTCCACCTTAACCTCGCTCTTCTCACAGGGAAAGTTCCTACCAAGGAAAGTTTTCTTAAACTCCTCTCATTCTATAGGCCTATTGCTTTTCCATTGACTGAACCAAACTTGGGAAACATCCTTCAATTGGTAAGACAAAAGTTATGCTTTTTCTACAGAATTCACCCCCATAGCATTGCCTATCTTATACACCTCATCGAAAAACTTTTGGCGATCCTCTCCCATCTTGGAACCAAGAAATATCGGAGGATTCATCCTCACAAAGTACCTCAACCTGGAAGCCATAGTACTTTCATTAGCATTCATTCTAGGCCCCACATCCCTATTAACTTGGGTCGTCATGGCTTGGGCTAAGGTTAGAAAATCCAACCTACTTTCTTCATTAGTAATTGCCGGAGCATCAATCGGAACTTGATTTCCTTGAGGAACTTGGTCACCTTGAGGACCTTGGGGAGGAACTCCTTCATTCTCATTCTCCTCTTCCACTCTTTTTGCGGGCATCCTTCTTCTATTCATATCGTATAAACACAAGAGCAAGATTAGGTAAAAGGACATTTATAGAGCTAGACTCTATGGCACGATTTCAAGAATAATGAAAGAAGTGTAGCTCCCTTACATCCTATAGCCTCTCACTCATAGATGTGTTGCGACTAACACTGATGAACAAGACTCTACTAGATGTGGCTTGTGAGACATCGATCCTAAAAACCATTCCAAAATCTCTGATACCATATTTGTCATGACTCGAGCATACAAACCAAAAGTGACACGGCATATAAGACTCTGAAAAGTCTCATAAGATCTTAGATGCTCATCAAGATCGCGACCAGAGTCATGCAATCGCGATGAGTTAGATATTCAACTCATTAAATTTGTTCATCGCGGTCACGATGCATCTCGAATAAATGCAACGTGATCGCGATGACCAAAGATGGTCATGTACCAGAACCAAAAATCAGCAAAACAGCCAAACTGAAAATTGATGAAACGACCTACATGATTTGTTAGGAACCTTGCATACAAACTATGTATTAAAATCCATTTTACTTGATGTTCTGGACTTAATGAACCCATCGAAATACGAATTCGAGGTTTCCTTCACCCAGCATTTGTAAAAACAACAAAAAAAACTAACTCAATTCCTAAAAGGATAAAACAAATCAGGGATCTCTCAAAGAATCAACCAAGACCTCATCTAGGCCTACAATCATCCACCAAATCCAACAAAAGTCTCGGAATTCTGATCAAAGCATCTGAACAATAAATGTTACCCAAATTTAATCCAAAGGCTAAATTTCTATAATTCCAAAAATTAGGACCTCAAATCCCTAAAAATACTCTGAATCTGAAACAAACAACTCTCATAGACACAAATTCCACATTGCGGGACAAATGGAATTGTTGGAGTTCTAATCCGACACTCAAAACACCAAAGAGACCAAAAACCTCTTTTATTAACATTACCCTTTCAAAGTCAAAACTTAAAAAACTCTAAACCTAAAACTTAAAGTTTGAAATCTACTTTCAAAACTCAGTTGAAAAGTCTCGGGATTAATATTGGGAGCGGCAAAATGGTGAATTCCAGAAAATTGCCAAAAATGTCCGATTTGGTCATTACACTGTTCACCACTAAAAACCATGTTCATCCTCAAACATAAAGCAAAAGAAATTTCCTGAGGCCTCGAATAGTTTAGAATATCTAGCATGCATATCAGACTTCGTCTTCCAAGTCACCTAACCAACTAAACGGTGTTTCCACAACACCTTTACTAAAGTAATCTCATTTGTCGTGTAACAACACAAATTCAAAAATATGAAAAGTTGTAGCTTTCCAGGATCTAGGATCTGGTGCTAGTACCAATGGAGCCACCAACAACCCGTGGTATGACGCACGGTTCGTAGGTCGGCCAACCCAAGTTTTCCAAAAATGAAAAAGTTTTAGCATTTGTATATTGTTCACCAAGATGGTTTCTTGTCCTATACACGAGTCGTAAGTAGGTCTTGTAGGTGATTCCAAGACTTAGGAAAATTTTAGGACCAAAGCTTGGGACACACGACAGAGATGCACGATCAGTAGGTGGACCTAAGGACAATACATAGGTCCGTCGTTGGAGGCCCAAACTTGGGTGGTCTCTAATGGTCTGTGGTATGACCAACGCACTATTGGCCTGGTCATTGTTGAGGACAACAATTATTGTCTTTAAGTTCTTTTGGGTCTTGTAAAGACTCAGAAAATGATAGGTCAAACTAGAGCCTAATGATTGGTGTTGAGTTCGTAATGAGGTTTCTTGTGGTATAATGTTGTCCCGAGATAAGAGTTTAGTGAGTCAATGTCAAGGAACATCTTAGAATCCATGTTAAAAAGGCCTTTGGAATGTTAGTTAAGGGTACAAGGGCTTGTTCCAAGCCAAGGAAAGAAAGGCCTTAGCCAAAGGCCAAGGCTTCCACCCGTGGCTAAGCATTGCCCCAAGGCTTCACGAACCACTTTACGGTCAGTGGACTTGACCACAGTCCGTAGAAGTGTCCGTGGAAGTTACTTGGCCATGAGGGAACCAAGGCCTTGAGGACAAGGTTCTGCCTCAACATCATGAGGCACTCCACGACCAGTGGTCATTACCACGGTCTGTAGAGTTGGCCGTGGAGATACCTTAGCCAGTTAAAGGTTGGCAATCTTAAGAGGAGCTACTGCCTAGGGACCACGGGCACCTTCATGGGCTGTGGTCCCCCTTCACGGTCCGTAGAGTCTCCCTTGGACCATGACGGGGCTACCCAAGTGAGGGGTTTTCAAGAAATTTCGTTTTAAGGTTTTATTAAGTGGGGTTGTTTTTAAATGGTTTATATCATATATATAAATAGTTTTAGGTCTTAAGACTTTCCTTTAACTCATTATTTTCAAAACACCCAAATCAAATCCCAAAGTTCTTTCTCTCTATATGTTTCTCCCTAACTCAAGGAAAGAGAAAAAGAAGAAGTGGGAGCTAGGGTATTGATTCAAGGAGCTTTCTTCATCAAATTTCATGGGGAATCTTAGAAAAGGTAAGGTGATCCTTCATCTAGGGTTAGCGTTCTCCCTACAGTCAATTTCAATGTAAACTTTTAAACATTTGAAGTTCATGAAAACCTAGGGTTTTACTCAATCTCATGGGTTCTTTCACCAAATGGTTTTAAAAGGTTTCTAATGGTATATTATGTTTATATTGTTGTTATATTGATGATTTAAGATGAAAATACTCCATTAACCCATGATTTCTGTCTATTCCTAGTTTATGCATTTATGAAATGGGTTGCTTGATAATGAATGTATAAGAAAAGAACCTGTTTAATGGTTTTAGATTGTTGAAGTATGTCATTACCCATGCTTATTTTATGGTGTATTGTTGGTGTGTTGGTGTATTGGTTTGTGAGGTTTATGTCCTTAAAGGCAAGGTATGAGAAGCTACTTGTTGATTTAGAATTGTTAACTTGATGTGGATCCACTTTAAAGGTGGAGGTGTTTACTTATTATGTTCATTGTGACCAAGGCCTTGAAGGCATAGTATGAGAAATTGAAGTGTTATCATAACATTGTATGAATGAGAATTCAATGAAGCTAAGGGGATCATGTCTTGAATTTGAATGTGTTATTATTGTAAGACCATTTTTCAATTTGACACTTATGAATGTTGATGATAGAATATGAAGGATTATTCAATATAAAGTATACCTTGAATTGGTAGGGCTTATGCATCATTTTCTTGTATAAATGATTATATTGTTGATTGTTTAATTTTTGGATCAGCAGGCGTGTGGCACTCTTCCATTAATTATAGTAATGAACCTTCAAATCGGTAGGCTTATGGCACCTTTCCATGAAGGTTATAGATGAGACTTGAACCGGTAGGCTTATTGCACCCTTTCAAGAGAAGTTTATGAGCTTTTCTAAATGGATTTTGAGTCGGTAGGCCCAAGGCACCGTTTGATTTGTTAATGAATGTAATTGGAGTCGGTAGGCCAATGGCACCTCTCTTATGTGATAATGTCAAGGTAATGAACTATTCTATGGGAATGTAGGCTAAGCACCGAGTGAATTTTGTTGGATGGAAACTCCCCCAAAGATAGGCTTGAGGTTCAATGATCGTCTACCTTATCCCATAAACTATGTGCCTATGTCTAGCTAGTGAATCCAGCTAAGCTATATGAACTGGTCTTCGTTAGGCAAGTAGACCACCTCTTTACGGTGTGGGGATTTATGACACCGTATTCCGTGACAAGTTCTCATGGTTTATGTCGGTTAAATGCTTATTCCTATCATGTGAGATGTTATTATGTTTTCTTGATAGGTTATACAAAGTGTAAGGTAGTAGAATGGGATGCTACTTATGCATTGCACGAGTAGGCGTGGAGATAGTCATAGTGAGTATCTCTAAATCTCAATGGCTATGATATGAATGTGTCTTAAAAGGAGTAATTAAAGAATGTTAACTCTTAAATGCTTAATGTGATATGCATGTTATACTTGAGTTATGTTATGAGTTATTTCTCTCTTGGCATGCCTTATAAAATGTTATGTTTCTTATGTATGAATATGTCTTAAAGGTGAAAGGAAATGAATGGTAAGTTTACTTTAGGTGACCTAAATGTGGTGCCCTAGTGTGGATGGTGGTATGGGACTCTATCCATACATTGCACAAGGTATAAGATAAGGGTTGCTTGAGGTGAAGGTCCAAGGTAAAGGTAATGGCTTGCATGTGATATTGTTTAAGTGTGAACTTATGACTTATATGATGTTAATGCTTGTATATGATGTCTTTTACGCTATTGTTCATGATCTTTCGAGATGTGATATAATTCATGGTTTCCAACTAAAATGTCCCCTTTTAAAGCATGTTTTGCATGGTCATCATACTTAGTGCATTTCTGTGTACTAAACCATATTCTTCATGTTTTTATTACAAGTGTAGGTTCCGACAAGTGATTCCTTCTAGCTAGTTTGAAGTGTTGGATTGCTTTCCTCCAAGACTTGGTATGTCCTCATGATTCGAGGACAAGACTTATGTTTTCTTATTTCATCTAATTGACATTTTAGTAGTTGTTTTTTATTGGAAAGGGTTGTGTCCCTCGTATGTTTTAAGTTGTGTCTAAGATGGCATGCGATACTTAGAGTTCCGTTGTACTTCAAGTTTTCTTTTAAATGAACTTTTGATATTTTGTATTTAAATGAGTTTTAATTTTGCACTATTTCTATATTGAATGCAGTGAAATAGTATAAGGCTTTTCGGAGTCTTGTACGCCATGTCACGACCAGGGGGTGCTCTCGTGTCGTGACAAGTCTTTTCCTAATAATTCTAACATAATACTATATTTTTTTACCTTCTATAAGAGACCCTATATAAATGGTTTTACCTCCAAAATCTCCTTATTCAATTCATTCTCTGAAATTCCTAAACGAAGAACAGGTTCATCCTCCCAAATATTTCTTTCTCTAATGCTTGAAGAAGAAGGCTCGGGTTTCAAGTCAAGTCTCCAATATAACAACTGATTGTAAGCTTTTGGAATCAACGTATGACAGTATTCACCTATAGAGTCCTTTCCTCCATAGGGTTCCTGAATTCTTCAATTTTTCTATGTAGAATCTCCAATGAAAGTTAGGGTTTTTATTCAATCTCATGGATTCTTTTCAATTATGATTTAATTGATTGATTTACGTCTTTTTATGCAAGAATTTAGATAATTGCATGATTTTGAGTTAAATTCATGTGAACCCATAAATGATCCATGTTTTCTACAATTGATCATATGATGTAGCTTTCGAATCATGAAAAATGAGTTTCAGGAAGATATGCATGTTCTTATGAAATTGATGAAAATGATTTAAGATTTGCTTTGAATGTGAAGCATCAATGTTGTTGTTGTTCTGAAAGGATTTCTCATATAAAGTGTTCATAAGATGAAACATTTTCTCACCTAAAATAAATGGAGATTTAAGGAGCTATTTTAATAAAACTTAGCTTCGATTGGCTAATTGATGTTCCCTTCAATGGATAATGAGGGAAGAAGAAATTACCCATGACCTCCAATGATAAGACAAGTAGTGATTACCCATATTTCATGAATGACAAGAATAGTTAAGGCTAATGATCTATGGGATTTATACTTAGCACCGAGTGGAAAAGTTACGATTACCCATGTCACATAAACTATGTGCCACCATAGATTTGTCGAGATATACATTAGCTAATGGATCCACGTAAGATAGAATTGTTCTCACCTTAGCAAGTGAGAAAACATCTCTTCGTTGTAGGGTAGACACCAGATTCAATATTATAGCTCACATGATCTCTATCTCGGTTAAAGGTAAATCTCCCACAATAAGAAACTGAGGTTACTTCAAGAAATATTGCACAAATGTTTTAAGGATGTTGCTTGCATTGACCATGTCTTATGTTTAATGTTTTCTAACCTTTTGGTCTTATGGTTTAGCTTGGTCGTTGCGTATCACGAACATTCCTATTTAGTATGATTTTAAACTTTTATGAATTAATATCATACCTGATACATTTCATGTACTAACACATACTTTTATATATATTCTTTCATTAATGGGGTCTGACGCTCCAGATTCACATATCCGTGGCTAGGAATCACTTTAGTAGAGTTGAAAATGTGTGAGTCCTCATGGTCCGAGGAACGAGATTTATTGCTTATTATCTTTACTTTTAGTATTGTAAATGATATACGGGTTACGTTCCGAAAAGTATTGTTGTAGTGGATATCTCGTAAGCCACGTCGTGTAGAATGTTGTTCATGAGTGTGAAGAGTACTACATCTATGAATGAGATACTATGAGATGTTCAGGAAACTCCAACTCTTTTATTACTATAAAGTCGTGTGATAGAGTTTAACTCTATAATGTCTCTCTCCTAATCCTTATCCGATACTTTACAAGATATTGCCACTAGAAGGGCATATACTACAAGGAATGAGGGAGAGAATGTGGAACAATAAGCTCCTCCTCAAACTCCGGTCGACCCTTTGGCCAAGCAAGTGGCGAATGCAAAGTTTAGGCTATTTTTTGAGTGTTGTCTCAAGCCAAGACGACTCAAGACAATAATAGGGAGGTTGTGGTCCCCATGAACTCGAATATGAGTACGATAGTATCTAAAGTAAGGGATATCGCTAGAATGAATTCCCTAGAGTTTAACGGTTCTAAGGTTAAGGAAGATCCCCAAATATTCATTGATGAGGTATATAAGGTGTTGATGATCATAGGAATGACACCGTGGAAAAGGCGGAATTAACCACTAATCAACTTGAGGATGGTTCTCAAATATGGTTCAACCAATGGAAAAAAGAGAGCGCAAGATGTGGGTCCTTTTGATTGGAAAAATCGTAAAGTTGCTTTCCTTGATAGGTTATGTCCCCTTGAGATGAGGGAGGTAAAAGTTCTTGAATTCATTAACCTTCGTCAAGGAAATATTAGTGTGAAGGAATATGCTTTGAAGTTCATACAATTGTCTCAATATGCTCCTATTATGCTTGTTGATCCTAGGGCAAAAATGAGTAAGTTTGTTTTGGGTGTGTCCAATATGGGTGACTAAGGAATTTCATACTACAATGTTTATCAATGATATGGACATTTCTCACATCATGGTTCATGCTTAACAAATTGAGGATGAGAAACTTAAGGAAAGGTCCATAGAGGCAAAGTGGGCCAAGAACTGTGATGGTGAGTTTCACATTCAAGGTGCGATAGGCATGATCGTTCTATGTTTTGATAAAGGTATTCTAGTCAAGTATTCTCCAATGCTCCTCCTAAGTTCAACAAGGAAATGGTATCCAACCCTAAGCCTCGAGGAGGTAATGTTAGTGAATCTTCTTGTGTACTTGTGCTAAGTGCGGAGGGAAGCATGAGGGAAAATATCTAGCCGGTTCGAATGCATGTTTTGGTTCTGACTACATGGATAATAAGATAAGAAATTGACCCTCTATTACTAAGAATGATGGAGGTAATATTCGTCAGGATCCACCTTACCCTTCATTAGGTACTAGTGGTAATTGATGCTTATCGTGACCAACGACTCTAACCTACGATATGAGTGTCTAAGATCGTCGATAGTATAGTAACCCAACTAAATGTTGGGGTCGTGTCCCAAGGGGGTGGCTTTGAGAATTGATAGGAAAATAAAATTAAGCTCTAACTAGTCGTAGCTAAAGATATTAACGAGTAAAAACTTAATAAATAAAAGGGGGTGACACAAAAGTGTCAAATAACGATTTGGGGGTCTTGCTACGATTAGTAAAAATAACAAGAATTAACAAAAAAATCAAGTATGGGGAAATGTTCTTGGGGTGTGACCACAATACAAGTTAAGATAAGTAGGTGGGTACATGCTTTTGAAAGGAAATTTGTAACATAATAGTGACTAGGCTAAGCTTTAAATGGAAATAAGTTCCCTCTCGGGCAAATTACCCCGTTTGAAATGCGTTCCTCTCGTACACCCATTTGCCGCATGAAGACCAGCCTATGCCTTACCCTACTCACTCTCTCGATCTAAGTGTTCGGATATGAGACTAGGGCTCACCCTCTCGGGATGAACCTCATGTCGACCAACTCCTTAGGCCATTAGTCTAGTGGCCTTGGTTTCGCGACCTCCCTCTTGGCCAAGCCGAAAACACATGAGTGGGTTTGTATTTGCAACTACAAACCCTTTATATTAAACCACAACCACTAGGTGAAATCACCATTAAACTACATCTAACCTATTAGCAAGCAAGTCTCAACAATAATATCAACACATATTTGCTAAATCACACCCCAAGAGTAGAGGTTTTCAGCCACACATCAAGAAATAACAAAATACACCTAAAATGATAATAAAATCAAATGGGTATAAGAAATTAAACCTTGATTTAAGCAAAGGAACAAAAATGGAGAAGACCCACTTCCAACTTGGAGAAGACGAAATCCTTCTATTTTCAAGTCTCCCAAAAACCCTCTCCAAACTTGAGAGAAATATCCAAAAAGTACTATTCTATTTTGGAAATTAAAATAATGGTTCGACTCTTTAATAATTAATAATGCTGGCAGATCTTTCGGTGAAGTTAGATGATGCCGCTGAATAACTCGGCGACTCGCCCCTCTTCTGTTTAATCGTTGTTTCATGCTTGCCTTTAACATCTTCATGTTCTCGACCATTGGGTTGTATAGTACTAATTTGCGGAACTATTCGGTGAAGCACCGACTGCTTCTTTCATCGACTTTTTGATCCTTCTCTTTTAGGGCTTCGCGTACTAGAACAAAGGGCGGAGTAAATCCCTTCGGCGAATCGCCAAAGGTTCTTGGCAATGCTCATGCTTCAACTTTTTCATTCTTTTCAGCCGTTTTGTTCCTTTTTGGGCCTAAGTGTCAATGCTTCCACTAAAACATCAAATACCTGAAACGTAAGAGTTTTCATCAGATGTTGAGAAAAAATAAGCATTCGAGGACACTATTTCTATCAAAATAAAGTCCTAAATGAGTCCAATTTGTGGACTCATCAACACCCCCAACTTAAACTTTTGTTTGTCCTCAAGTAAACTCAAGTTCTGCCGTTCAAAAGGGTGTCTCAAACAGTGCTGCAGAAGATTCAATCATGAACATACACAACATGATTCATATTACTTATGCAAAGATCAACTGTGTACTCAAAGATTCAAGTTGTGACACACCATTACCAGAGATTCTCATTCTCGCAATACTTTGCTACTTGTGCGAGTTCAAGCTCGACAAATAGTATCTAAATGCCCTCACATGAATAATGATTCTATATCACACACAGAGGTTAATCAATTCAAGATCAGGAATCAGATGCAACGCTCACACTAAAAAAGAGGAACACAATGCATGTTTTCACCCATAGGTTTGCCCTTATTTTCCAATCGACTTTTGATTCGTCTTGCTCAAGATCAAAAGGTCTTTCTAAGGCCTGCAATGGGGCTGAGTGTAAAGGTATGGTCATTTAGGCTCAGTGACTTTTTCCTTGTGGGATGCCACATTCTTAAGACATTCCCTTCTTTTCCTTTATCAATTATCTTTCTAGTGCTTCTAAGTCACTTGTTTATTCACCTTCATGGATTGCTTGGAAACTCGATTTCCTTCGTATCTTATTCCACATTTGTTTCTTGCACTTCTTGGCTTCTCCTTTTCCTTTTTACCATACCCCCAAATTAGGCTTTTGGCCTAAGTTGGCTATTCACTAAATCACAAATTAAGAGAATTGTAGGTAGTGGGTCAAGAAAGGTCTAGGGTTCATCAAGGTTCTTCCAAAGAAAGGTAAGGCTCAAAGTGTGTTCTAAAGAGTTTCACACAATCACGGGTAGGCCACAAAAGAGGTATATGTCAAATTTGGCTCACACTCTTCAAAATTGCCTAAGATTATTTCAAGAGGACACTTTTCTAAATCAATTAGACTAACAGGGCAAATTCTAGGTTTATTCATGAATGGTTCAAAGGAAGCTAATCACACAAGGAATCGACACTTAAGTCAAACATTACTACACACTTTCGCTAGTGTGCAATGGTCATAACAAGAGAATCCATTCGATAAATGGCTAATCACAACGTGATGCAAAGAGTTCACATATTGTCTATGCAACTTCATTTGGCCTCATCGTAGCCATACATTCATGTTTGTTCAATTAAGAGCACTATTCAAGTTATCAGTATTGATCAAAACCAAGACATAAATTCCCGCAAAAGAAGAGCCACATTCAACTCACAAGGGGTGGCAAAAATGTGCGAAAAATTCAAAAAATTTCGAAAGGGTCAAAATTCGTTTGCAATTAAAAATAAACGGGGAGCCACGTGCTTAAACATCCACATAAAAGCAGTTATTAACACAATTATAAACAGACAACCCAAATGTATTTAAAACACTAATCATAAACAGAACACAGAAGTGTGGGCCTCACCCCACCATAAATAAAAAGCAATTTGTCCTCAAATGCAGGTAATACAGAATTAAGAGGCATGATAAAGAAAGATAGAGAGAGAGGTAAAGAGGGGATCCTGGCCAATGGGTTGCTTTATCTGTTTGGGCTTCTATACCCGGAGTGACCACCAGAGAGACCAACTCCACTGGATCTAGCAGCAGAAAACTTTGCCAAAGAAGCTTGCATAGCAGCATCTATCATAATTTCTTCCATCTCAATCAAATCTTAATATGCATCTCCCTCAATCTCTTCATTAATCTTGGCATCTGACTCATGGTCAGCTATCTATTTCTCTCTACCCCAAAGTTCATTGATCTTCCGAGGCAAATTAGGCATGTCTGGAATCTCCATTGTTCCCAAGACCATGGGCACATTGGTGGACTTTGGTTTTTCTACATCCTGAACGTATTTCAACAATGGCAGCTTTTAAAGCCGTCACCTCCTCTGTGGCCCCTTGGTTGTGCTCACACACCACTATTCTAGCTACCAATGCGGCAATGGTAGTGCTCATCGGTGTTATACCATTAGTTATGGCAATTTGGATCATGCCTGGAATATAGGCCTCTAGGCTAGCAGCTCGACGATCAGTAGAAAGAGTCAACTGTCCCATCCGGAGTAGGGATGCCCGGGTGAGAAAATGTCGGGAACTAGCAGCACTAATAGTGGGTCTTGGAAATTTTGTAGCAGCAGAAGAACCTTGAGTATCAGTGGGAGTAATATTGGCAATGGATATACTTGAAGGCATAGGGGTCAGAGCAGGTAGAGATGTTTTTGCAAGCAATGATTCTTTGTTGGCTAACTCCAGCAATGTTGCCTTCTTCCTTTCTGCTTGATCCTTAAGTTACTCGTCTTCGATCTTCCAGATATCAGTAGAGGTAGTGGGCATCACTTCCAAATCCCTCTTGGTATCTTAAGGTACTTGGGCTCATTTGCATATTTCTGTAATCAGGATTGGGAACAAAAGTGAAGTTTGACTTTGCCATGTATGCATGAGTATCTTTGAAGAGATGATTGTTCCCAAATTTATTTGAGTGTCCTCTATAACGCAGCCTAGGCAAGCTGCCTTGACGAGGCGAAGGATTGACTCATTCTTGGATGGCATAATTGCGCTGCTGATAAAAGTGAACCAAAATCTTGTTGCTATGTTTAGTTCTTTATTTTCAATCGGAACTCCTTCCGCTAGCCATTTGGGAGTTTCATCTGCATTTAATGGGGCTAGCCACTTTTTCATCTCATCCAGCTGCTTTGTTCTAATAAAGTACTGCCAGTGATCCCCAATGTTTGTGGACATGCCCAAGACTATGTTGATTTCCTTACTATCACACTTTACCCTTTTATCTCGAACAACCACATAGTTGACTTCTTTGAAGGTTGATGCTAGTTGCTTTTGTTGTGGTATTAGTGCACTGTATGCACTGTAGAAATATCTTACCCAGTTTGGAATATAATAGCCACGGGGTTTGGTGAAGATTTGGAACTCGTGGTATCTCAGACATTCCATGATCTCTGGATTCCTGTCTATAACCCCTTCTATGGACAAATACTTTTCCTCCACAAAAATTCTAGGCCTCGCAGCCTTTACTTTATTCATAGATTTAGGTGAAGGACCTTGCATTGGAGGTGCTAATACCATTGCCTTATTTGCAACAGGAGATGTGGTGGTGGTAGGCTACTAGTCTTGGCCCTAGATGAATTTCTCAGCTTCTTAGTTCACCACTCGGCCCTCTGCGCTATTAGCATATCTTCCTCGTCAGAACCCATATTTTTTATTTTAGACTGGTTGGGGTCATTTCTATAAAATCCAATATTATCGGTGCATGCATCTGACAATTTAACGATCTTGTATTTGCCCTTCCCTTTTTCACCATTTGTAGAAAGTTTAGTAACTTTGCTTTTGAGCACGTCAGTATCCTCTTTGATTGTAATCCCTTTTGTTTTATTTTGAGGTGGCTTGCTTCTTTCTGCAACTTTAGATCTAGCCATTTCTGCAAAGATTTCGGAAGAAGTTAAAGCAAGTAAGCCAAGTTCAGAGAGATGCAATTACAAACGGACTTGCCGAATAGATCGGCGAGTCGCCAAGTTGCCTTTGGAGACCAAGACTTTATCCACCGAAGGTTGCAGCGTAAAAGGGTTCAGGGATGCAGACAAAAGGCGATCAAGGCAACCTTTTCCGAGTCGCCGTCTACCTTTGATGATCAGGGCTTTTTGGCTAAGCGTTATAGAATAATAACTACAAGTAGCATAAAATTAAAAAGCAAGATGCAGTCCCTTGGGCCAACTGCCAAGTGATTCAGCGAGTTGGTCTCAGTACACTGAAAGGCCTAGATTCATTAGAGAGTCAAAGCATATGACCTAAGATAAAATTACCTAGAATGGGAGCATAAATATCATAATTAAATGCAGGGTTTGGAGAACCAACCTTTTGGGAAGATTAGGTCAAGACTGTGATGCTGAGCGGCAAGTTATTATAGATCTGAGCACTACTAAAGCATCTAAAATACTTACGAGGTGCAAAAATTCTGAAAATATTAAGTAGGTGTGGTTTTGCAAAAATCGAGAGTGAGAGAATATGAGAAATGTTGAAAGTTCAGACAAGATTTTATAAAATCCATCCAGATCTAATCCATTTAGCGACATTAGTTGGATTTTGTTTGCTACTTGGCGATCCGTCGAGTGTTCATCTAACCCGCCCAGTTTTACAGGACCTTCAATCAAAGTAGGGATCCAAATGACTGGGTTAGTAGAAATCGCCGATCTAGGCGGCGGTTCGCCTATTGGACTTGCGTACTTCTTTCGGTAATTTTTCACATATTTTTCATGCCCAATTCTACAAAATCAAAACACCTTTATTTCAAAAAATAACCAAAATTAACGTATTTAAGGGCTTTGGGTTGCCTCCCAAAAAGCGCCTTAGTTAACGTCATGGCACGACGTGGGTTAGCATCTAAATTCCACTTGTGGGGTTAGCCAAAACATCGTTTAGCAACCCCTTGCCTTGTGTCTAATGGATGTGAGGCATTACATTACCGAAGAGAGTTTCAATTAGTTGGATAGATCTAGAGTGAGAACCGCTCATCTGGTGTAGCACTTCTTCATTTTCCTTAATCTTCTCTAGCACTCTATCTTGATTATTTAAATTTTGAAGAATGGATAGTAACATATCTTTGATATGTTTACTTTCAAACCCCATAGATCTTTCCTGCTCAATAGGTGATCCGCATTTGCGCTTTTCTTTGAACATCACCTCCAGTTCCTCGACCTTCTGGCTCAAGTTATCCATCTGACCCAGCAAAGTGATCAATTGTTGGTCTTTCTCAGTATCCTTATTGGTTTTAGCCAGAGGGTCAAGTAATTCGGCCGCGGTCTCATAAGAATATTTCTCACGACCACCTGGCATGAGTCGGTCGATTATCCCTCTGTTTCCATGACTCAAACTCCTATAGAAGTATTCCAGTAGAACTAAATCGGGGATTTCATGAGTTGGGCATTATATCAATAGTGTTTTAAACATCAGCAACGACTCATACAAAGGTTCTCCTTCTAGATGCTTGAAGTTCAAGATGTGATCCCTAAATCTCATCATTTCTTCTGGGAGGTGCTCCGTTGGTCCACCATCCCCATCATGTATACTCATTATCCTGTCTCAACACACAAACAGCTAGACAAAACTAAGAATTAGGTAAGTAGATTACAACTAAGAAGAATAAAAACTCTACTAATCTAAAAATTCTCAAATAACAACACTCCCCGGCAGCGGCGCCATTTTGATGCTTATCGTGACTAACAACACTAACCTACGGTATGAGTGTATACGATCGTCGATAGTATAGTAACCCAACTAAAGGTTGGGGTCGTGTCCCAAGAGACTGGTTTTGAGAATTGATAGAAAAATAAAATTAAGCTCTAACTAGTCATAGCTAAAGATATTAACAAGTAAAAACATAATAAATAAAAGGGGGTGACACCAAAGTGTCAAATAACGATTTGGGGGTTTTGTCAAAATTAGTATAAATAACTAGGATTAACAAGAAAATCAACTATGGGGAAATGTTCTTGGGGTGTGACCGCAATACAAGTTGAGATAAGTAGTTGGGTACATGCTTGTGAAAGGAAATTTCTAAGATAATAGTGACTAGGCTAAGATTTAAATGGAAATAAGTTCCCTCTCAGGCAACATACCCTATTTCAAATGTGTTCCTCTCGGACACCCATTTTCCTCTTGAAGACCAGTCTACGCATTACCCCACTCACTCTCTCGAGCTGAGTGTTAGGATATAAGACTAGGGCTCACCCTCTCAGGATGAACCTCATGTCGACCCACTCTTAAGGCCATCAGTTTAGTGGTCTTGGTTTCGTGACCTCCCTCTCGGGCAAGCCGAACACACTAGTGTGGCTTTGTATTTGCAAGTACAAACCCTTTAAATTAAACCACAACCACTAGGTGAAATCACCATTAAACTACATCTAACCTATCAGCAAGCAAGACCCAACAAAAATATCAACACATATTTGTTAAATCACACCCCAAGAATAGGGGTTTTAGTCACACATCAAGAAATAACAAAATACACCTAAAATGATAATCAAATCAAATGGGTATAAGAAATTAAACCTTGATTTAAGAAAAGAAAGAAGAATGGAGAGACCCACTTCCAACTTGGGGAAGATGAAATCTTTCTTTCTTCAAGTATCCCAAAAACCCTCTCCAAACTTAAGAGAAAAATATCCAAAAAGTACTATTCTCTTTTGGAAATTAAAATAAATATTCCAATCTTTAATAAATAATAATACGTTTAGTATTTATAGACTTCAGAAAATAGTGTTGGCAGATCTTTCGGCGAAGTTAGTCGATGCCATAGAATGACTGGACGACTTGCCCTTTTTCTATTTCAACGCTATTTCATGTTTTCCTTCAGCATCTTCACGTTCTGGACCATTGGATGGTATAGTACTGCTTAGCAGAACTTTTCGACGTAGCCCCGACTCTCTTTTCATCGCCTTTTTTATCCTTCTCCTTTTCCTTCAAGGCTTCACGTACTGGAACAAAGGGCGAAGTAAATCCCTTCGGTGAATTACCAAAGGTTCTTGGTTATGCTCATGCTTCAACTTTTTCATTCTTTTCAGCCTTTTTGTTCCTTTTTGTGCCTAAGTGTCCATGCTTCCACTAAAACTTCAAATACCTGAAACTTAATAGTTTTCAGCAGATATTGAGACAAAATAAGCATTCGAGGACACTATTTCTATCAAAATATAGCCCTAAATGATTCCAATTTGTGGACTCATCAGTAATCAAAAGAAGAACTGATTTTATGTACTTTTGGCTCTTCATGAACAAGTGGGTTCCCCCGATGTGGTTATCGATATGTTGAAATTCTTTCTTCTTGTTGATTGTACCTTGCTTTATCCCAGTGCTACATTGTCTATTGTGACAGCATATGTGTCTATGAAATTTGATATTATTCAGGGTGTGTTGTTAGAACTCTTTCTGTCTCTACTCATGTTGGTGATTCTATTGTGGCTAAGGGATTCTATAGAAAGTGTCATGTCTCCTTATCTTATAGTCTCTCATGTTGATCATGTAGAGCTTGATATGTTTGATTTGGATGTCATCCTTGTTATGGATTGGCTGCATCATGTTATGATCTTTTTTATTGTATAACTTGAGTAATCAACTTTCAGTTTCCAAATGAACCCATTCTAGGGTGGGAAGGGGGAAATTCTATGCCGAAGTGTCAGTTTGTTTCTTGTCTTAAAGCTAGAAATATGATCTCTAAGGGTTGCATATACCATCTTATTTACGTTTGGGATCGAATTCTAAAACCCCTAACGTTGAGTTGGTCCTTTTTGTTAATGAGTTCCAAGAAGTGTTTCACGATGATATACCAGGTATTCCATTCGAACGGGAAACAGACTTCGGTATTGACCTGACCGAACTTAAGGAATTAAAAGAGCAATTGAGTGACTTGTTGGATAAGGGTTTCATCCAACTGAGTATCTCTCCATAGGGTGATCCAGTTTTATTTGTTAGGAAGAAAGATAGTTCACTCTGTATATATTTTGACTAGCGACAATAAAACAAGATTACAGTAAAAAACAAATATCCTTTCACAAGGATAGATGATTTGTTTGATCAACTTCATGGAGAAAGTTCCTTTTCTAAGATTGACCTTCGGTTCAGCTATCACCAATTGAGGGTGAAAAAAGATTACATTCTGAAAATGTCTTTTTTAACTCGGTATGGTCATTATGAGTTTTTGGTGATGTCGTTTGGTTTGGCTAATACCCCGGTCACATTTATGGATTTGATGAATTGGGTGTTTAGGCAATACCTTGATATGTTTGTGATTGTGTTTAGTGATGATATATTGATCTACTTGAGAAGCGAGGACCAGCATACCGATCATTAGAGGATTGTGTTGCAAGTTCTCAAGGAACAAAAACACTTTGCAAAGTTTAGCAAATGCGAGTTTTGATTAAGGTGTGTGGCTTTTTATGGTCATATTTTAGCTGGTAAGGGTATTAAGGTAGATCCTAATAAGATGGATATAGTTAAGAGTTAGCGTAGACCTCTATCCCATTTTGATATTTGAAGCTTCTTAGGTTTAACTGGCTACTATATAAGGTTTGTTGAGGGGTTTTCTTGGATTTCCTCTACATTGACGGCATTACCCCAAGATAATTAACTTCATATGGTCCTAAATGTGTGAAAAGAGTTTCCAAGAATTGAAGGATAGACTTACTTCCGCTACGGTTTTGACTATACGAGAAGGAATTGATTGTTTTGTTGTTTATTGTGATGCCTCAATAATTAGGTTAGGATGCGTCCTTTTGAAAAATGGAAAAGCCATTGCCTATGACTCAAGGCAACTTAAGATTCATCAAAAGAACTATCCTACTCATGACCTTGAAATAGCAGCGGTTATGTTTGCTCTGAAGATTTGGATGCATTACTTATATACAGTGTTTATGAAAATATTTTTACTGACCACAAGAGTTTGCAATATGTGTTTAAATAGAATGATCTAAATCTTCGTCAATGGAGGTATCTTGAGTTATTAAAGGATCATGATATGAGTGTTCTCTGTCACCCTGGTAAAGCAAGTGTAGTGGCGGATGCTCTTAGTCAGTTATCGATAGGTAGTGTTGATCATATTGATGATGATAAAAAGTACTTGGTTTGAGATGTTCATAAATAGGAACGATAGGGTGTTCACTTAGTTGACTCTACTAAAGGTGGTGTTATGGTTCACAAAGGTTTCTTTGTCACAAATGTGAAAGCCAACCAAGGCCTTGATCCGACTTTGGTTAAATTGAAGGAAGTAGTTCTTAATAAGTCCATAGAGGCTTTTTCCCAAGGGGGAGATGATGTGCTTTGATATTAAGGTCATTTGTTTGTTCCTAATATTGATGACTTAGAAGGACAAATCTTATCAGAAGCCCATAGTTCTTGATATTCCATTCACCCATGATCCACGAAGATGTACCATGACTTAAGGGAGGTCTATTTGATAGAGTGGGATGAAGAAAGATTTTGCGGAATGCTAAGTGTCCTAATTGTCAACAAGTGAAAGTAAACCATCAAATGCCCTGAGGTTTATCCCAAAATATTAGCATTCCTACTTGGAAGTGGGAAAATCTATATATGGATTTCATTGTTGACCTCTTACCCGGTTGCAATATGACTCAATTTTGGTTATTGTATGTTGAATGATGAAATCAACTGATTTTATTCCCATTTTTTATTTGGTGGAGGAATATGCTATGTTGTACTTGAGAGAAATGGTTAGGTTGCATGGAGTGTCGTTATCCATTATCTCCAATCGTGGTACTCAATTCACTTCTCTATTTTAGAAATCTTTCCAAAAGGTTTTTGTTACTAGTGTGAAGCTTAGTACAACCTTTTGATCTACAAACCGATGGGCAAGTGGAGTGCACAATCCAAACTTTGGAAGATATGTTGAGAGTGTGTGTAATTGACTTCAAGGGTAATTGGGATGATCATCTACCTTTGATTGAATTTGTGTATAACAATAGCTATCACTCAAGCATTGATATGGCTCTAATTGAGGCACTATATGGTAGGATGTATAGATCTCCTATAGATTTGTTCGAAATGGGTGAAGTTGCCTTGGTAGATCCCGACTTAGGACATGAGGCTATGGAGAAAGTTTGGCTCATTATATAAAGGTTTAAAATGGCTTAAAGTCGACAAAAGTTCTATGATGATATTAGAAGGAAATATCTTGAGTTTGATGTATTTGATTGGGTCAACCTGAAAATTTCACCCATGAAAGGTGTGATGAGATTTTTGAAGAAAGGGAAGGTCAATCCCCCCTCCCCATTATGTGGGCTCGTAATAGATTTTGAGGCTAATTGGTAAGGTGACTTATGAACTTGATTTTCCCAATGATTTGGCGTCAATACATTCAATATTCCTATCCTTGTATCTTAATGTCTTGGAGATGTGACATTTATAGTTCCCTTAGAAGGCTAGGGAGTTAAGGAGAATGTTTTTTATGAGGAAGTTCCATATGATATTTTAGACCGACATGTTAAAAGGTTGAGAAACAAAGAAGTAGTTTTCGTGAAGGTTCTTTGGAGGAATCAGTTAGTTGAGAGTACTACTTGGGAGGCCAAGGCCGATATCATGTCCGTTATCCTCATCTCTTTCCTTTTGTCCGTACTCTAACTAGAGGTACTCAGTTCATCATGCTTTACTTTATAGGCGTAATGTTTCTTAGATATGCCCATGATTTCATCATTTATGCATGTTCATGAAACACTTAACTTTTGAGAAAAAGAGTTATTTTTATTGATTTTTTCATGCTTATGTTCACTTGAGTATGAGTTGCATATAGACTTCATGATATGATGTTTTGAACATGATTTAGCTTGGAGTCGATGGTTCCTCCTCAGATATGTGTATTTATGTGACTGCATTTATGCTGGGCTGTTAGATTAAGTTCCTACCCTCCTTATGATGTCTTGAATCTCATTCGAGGATGAGTGTTTTCAAGGGGGGAGACAATGTAACACTTTATATACAAAAAGATGAAAAATTGTAGCTTTCCAAGATCTAGTGCCTGCACCAACGGAGCCACCAATGGCTCGTTGCCTGGCACATGGTGCGTAGGTCAACACAGGGTTGGCCAGTTCTAGATTTTCAAAAATGTAAAATTTTTAATATTTTTATACAGTTCACCAGGACAATTTGTCGTCCTATGCAGGAGTAGTAGGTAGGTCTCATAGGTGAGTCCAAGACTTCGGGAAATTTTAAGGCCAATGCTTGGAACCCTCGGTGGAGATGCACGGCCCATAGGTGGACCCACGGACTGTACATGGATCTGCCATTCAGAGCCCATTGATTGTAAGCTTTATACATCAAGGTATGATTGTATTCATTTTTGGAGTCCTTTCTTTCATAAGATTCCTGATTCTCCAATTTTTCATAGTAGAATCTCTAATGGAAGTTAGGGTTTTTACTCCATCTCATGGGTTCTTCTAAATTATGGTTTAATTGATCGATTTATGTCTTTTTATGCATGAATTGAGTTAATTAAATGAATTTGAGTTAAACTCATGTGAACGCATAAATGATCTATGTTTTCTAGAATTAATCATAAGATGAAGCTTTTGAATCATAAAGCATGAGTTTTATGAAGATGCACACGTTCTTATGAAATCGATGAAAATGATTTCAGATTTGCTTTGAGAGTCAAGCATCAATGTTGTTGTTGATATGAAAGTATTTCTTATATAAAATGTTCGTAAGGTTGAAAGGTTTGCTCACCTAAAATGAATAAAAATTTAAGGAGATATTCTAATAAAACTTAGCTTGGATTGGCTACTTGATGTGCCCTTCCATGGATAATGAGGCAAGTGGGGATTACCCATGACCTCCAATGATAAGACAAGTGACGATTACCCATGTCTCATGAATGATAGGAAAGGTTAAGAATAATGAATATTCTGTCGGATTTATGCTTAGCACCGAGTGAACAAGTGGCAATTACCCATGTCCAATAAACAATGTGCCACCATAGGTTTGTCTAGATAGACATTAGCTAGTCGATCCATGTAAGCTAGAAGTTCATGGTTCTCACCTTGGCTAGTGAGAACACCTCTTTTCGATGTGAAGTAAACACTAGATTCCATACTATAGCTCATATGGTATGTATGTCAGTTACATGTAAATATCCCGTAATAATTAACCAAGGTTTATTCAAGAAATATCTCACGAATGTTTTAAAGAAGTTTGCTTGCATTCACCATGTCTTATGTTCCATGTATTATAACCTTTTGGTTTTATGGTAAAGCTTGGTCGTTGCATATCACGAAAAGTCCTTTTTATCATGCTTTCATTCTTTTATGAATTATTATCATACTTGGTACATCCCAAGTACTAACACATACTCTTGCCTACATTCTTTCTTTAATGTAGGGTTGGATGCTTTAGATTCGCATCTCCGTGGCTAGGGATCACTTTAGTACAGTTGAAGATTGGTGAGTCTTCATGTTCTGTGGTGTTATTTCTTATTGTCTATACTTTCAGTAATGTATGTGATGTATGGGTTACGACCTAATCACTCTTGATGTACTAGATATCTTTGAGACTATGTTAGACTTCCGCAATAATTTATAACTCTCTCATCCTTTGAAATAGTCTTTAAAAATCTCTAGATTTTCTCTTATCTTGTATGATGCATGCCATGTGGCTTGTGTCGGGCCTCTCGGGGTCCTATACGCCATGTTACACCTAGTGTACACTTTGAACCATGACATGTCCTAAGCTTCTCGACTTGGCTATCCAAATAGATATAGGCTCCACCTCAAAAGATAAATCTAAACCCGACTAAACTAAAACAAGAGAAAGTACATGGGACTCATTCAATATATACTTTTGAAGCATGGAGACATGCCTTAGATTTATCATGGTGTATAGAACCCCGAAGGACCCCATACAAGCCACTTAGCTTTCATAACATAGAAAAGAGAACAATAAGATTAAAACAATAGTCCAAGTTAAATAGTTTTTATAGAAGAAAACGGTAATTTTGAAACACTTTTCTCAATATAGCCATCTAGTACAATAGAATGAAATTGGGCCTAGCCCATACATCATATCCAAAAGTGAAATACATGAAAGAAAGTGCAACAATGAACATTTGTAATCAAAGCATGATGACTCACCAAAGCTCAGAAATCTTGAAATCAACCACTTGCCACGAAACTAATAACCCTGACTGTCAGACCCTATATTTGGGAAAATGTAGGCAAGAGTAAATGTTAGTACAAACACAATGTACCAGTTATGATAGTTATGCATAAAATATTTGAAACAATTTAAAAGGGGATATTTCATTTAATGACTTGCAATTGACCAAGCAAAAACATGATTTAAAAGGGTTAGACAACATAAGTCATAAATCCATAGTCAATGCAAGCTAACATCACTCAAGTATTTGAGCACATATGAGATATTTGTTGGAGTAACCTCAGTTTATTATTAATGTGGGGAATAAGCCTTAACAGACATAGAGACCATGTAAGCTATAACATGATCCCTGATGTCTCCCACACCGAAAAGGGTTATCCTACTTGCCAAGGTAAGGACCATAAATTTGAGTTAAAGTGGATCCACTAGCTAATGTCTATCTAGACAATCATTTTGTGGGGGCACATAGGTAAGGTATTATAATACCCCAGATTCAAAATAGAGGGAATAGCCTGTAAGAACGCCAAGATGTCACCTCCAAGGGACCAACCACGGCTTGTGGGTGAGACCACGCCTCGTGGGTGGCCCCAAAGGTGGACACCCTAAAAAATGGCTAAGGCAGTAGCCACGTCTGGACCCACGCCCCGTAGATGGGTCAACGACTCGTGGCTAGGGGATCTGTAGGTGGGAAAAACTCTCTGTCCAGACCACGCTTGACTATGATGGACCGTAGGTCCATCCACGGTCCATCGGTGAGAAGGGTGTTTGGGCGGCTGTGTTGAGGGCACAATGGGACTTTCCAGTTTTATTTTTAAATTGAAGTGGTGTAGTTTTACCTAAGTCTTAAAAACCTATATAAGTATTTTTAACCCCCAAAATCCCCCATTTTTGTCATTTTCTCAAATCCCAAAAGAAAACCCCAAACTTCTCTCAAATATTCTCTCTCTAGAAGTAGGAAGAAGAAAGAAGAAATTAAAGCTAAGGACAAGTCAAGTCTCCAATCTTCAAATTTGTGAGGGATTTTTAATCAAGGTATGATGGTTTTTCATCCATGAAATCCTTCCTCTGAGTCCCCTAGAATTCCACAATTTGAAGAAGAATTTCCCCAATTCTAGTTAGGGTTTCTTCCAATGTTGTAGGTTATGTTGAATAATCATCCAATTGAGTGGATTATAGTTGTTTGGTTTTGAATTTATAGGATTACATGTTGTTAGGATCACATTAAATGTACCCATGCCTAATCTAGGATTCTATCCTAGAATTGATATAGTTGGATTGATGTCATGAAGGAAAACTTTACGGGTTTAGATGCATCCTAATATGATTGATGATTTATGATGTTGATTTCTTAAGAATAAAGCGTAGATGATGATCATGAGATGTAGATTCTTTGAGAGTAAAGGTTATGATATGAATTGTTAGTAATTGATGTGAGGGTGTGAAAGAGATACTTCCCACAATGAATTGCTAAGCATGAGAGAATGAATGTGAAAGGTTTACTCACACGAATGATTCTAGATTGAAAGTATTGCTCATCTAAAATGAATTTCGATTAAAATGCTAAATGAATGATGAGGCTAGAGGTGACTACCCTTGAGCTCCATGTTGAAGGATATGTGGTGATTTCCCATATTCCTTAGAATTGAATAAGAGGTGATTCCCCATGTTCTTACTATGATAAATGGACATGGAGGCGAGTACCCATGATCATTATGGAATGATGTGGAGGTGAGTAGCCATGTCATATGATGTGATTGTGGAGCTGAGTACCCATTATCTTTAAGAAAGTAAGGGAAGAGGTAAATACCCATTAGCCTTTATAAGCTAAGCATAAATGTGAATCCTCATGTCTTTAAAAGTAAGTATGAATGATATGATTATGTTATGAAGATAATTTGCTCTGACTGTTGCTAGATATGCCTTCCATGATGTAAGCTTGACTAGAGGCGGATGACCTAAGTCTTAACTAAGGTTAAGTGAGGTTACTTAAGGATGTGTTCCTCTTTCATTATGATTCTTATTATGTCTTCATTATGCCTTATGTCTTATATTGACTAATGTTTATGTCTATGCTTTGTGTTCTAGCCATTATAATTAGTACATTTTTGTACTAACACACAGTCTTGCCTACATTCTTATCAAATGTAGGGTCCTACGATCTGGATTCACACACTTGGGGCTAGGTTAATAGTTGACCAAGGAATTGAAGATTTTGTGAGTCCTCATAGAATTCGAGGATTCATCACCCTTTTATCTCTTTTATGTCTTTCTTTCCATGTTGGACTAATGTATGGGCTGCATCCTAAGATTTATCTCATATGTTAGATGGTTTGAGACAATGATGTTAGACTTCTACTCGTTTTAAAAAAATACTTTGATTGTTGAAATTTTTTTAAATTCCCACACCTTTTCTATTACTTTATGTTATAATATGCTAAGTGGCTTGTATGAGGCCTCTCGGGGTCTTATGCGCCTTGTTACATCTAGGAGGATGACAAACATGGTAATCAGAGAACAAGGTTTAGAATAGTTCTAGGATGACTCAAATCACTTATAGTAGAGTCTTGTTCATATGTGTTAAGTGTACCACATTTATGAATGAGAGGCTATTAGATGGTTAGGAAACTTCACTTCTTCACTTCTCTATGTCGTTCCATGGATTTTAACTCTATAAGTCTTTCTCCTAAGTCATGCCCGATGGTTTTAGAATATGACTACTAGAAGGGCTACCTCAAGTTTCTCCCCAAGCCCCTCCTCAAGCCCCGATTGACCCATTGAATTAAAATGTAACAAACGCTGAGTTTAGGTCGGCTATCAAAGTATTGGCTCAGGTCGTGACGGCCCAAGCCAATAAATAGAGGGTAGCCCCCGTGAACCCAAATATTGGTACATCGGCGACAAGAGTGAGGGACTTTAGAAGGATGAACCCTCTCGAATTTTATGGCTCAAAAGTTAAGAAAGACCCTCAAGAGCATATCGACGAGGTTTAGATGATACTTGCTATTATGGGAGTGACTCCAATAGAAAAGGTGGAATTCGCCGCTTACCAACTCAAAGGGTATGCATATATTTGGTTTAATCAATTGAAAGAGGTAAGGCCGGTGTACGTGGGTTCCATAGAGTGGGAAAGGTTCAAAAGTGTTTTTCTAGATAGATTCTTCCCTCTTGAGATGACAGAGGCCAATGTACTTGAGTTCATTAATCTTAGGCAAGGAAATATGAGTGTAAGGGAATATGCTTTCAGTCTCACTCAATTATGAAAATATGCTCCTTCCATTGTGGAAGATCGTAGGGCCAAGAAGAGTAAGTTTGTGTTGGGTGTGTCCGACGTGGTAGTCAAAGAATGCCGCACCGCTATGGTTGTCCATGACATGGACATTTCTCTCCTTATGGTGCATGCCCATCAAATTGAGGAAGAAAAGCTCAAGGAAAGATCTAGAGAGTCAAAGAGAGCAAGAATGGATGATGGTAACTGTTCACATTCTAGGTCCGGTGGACGGGGTCATTCAAGGTTCCGGCAATAGTCCTTTGGACAAGGTTCTTCAAATGCTCCTCCAAGGCCTAACAACGAAAGGGTTTATAACCCTAAACCTCAAGGAGATGGTAATAGGTCTTTGATGCCTACTTGTGCAAAATGTGGAAGGAATCATGAGGGTAAGTGTCTAGCCGGTTCCAATGCTTGCTTTGGGTCTGGAAAGACGGATCACAAGATAAGAAATTGTCGTTCGGTTGCTAAGAATTGGGGAGATACTCGTTAGGGCTCAAATCTACCCTTCATCCGGTCCAAGTGGTTCAGGTTCAACTGCTCCGAAGCAAAACCAATTATATGCTCTCCAAACTAGAGATGATCATGGTGACTAGTATGTTAAAAGTTTTCCAAATAGATGTGTATGCTTTACTTGATCTAGGAGCTACTTTCTACATTCTAACCCCTTATGTGACTGTCAGATGTATCACCTCAGAAATTTGTAGGTTAAACTGGAGCCTAAATGTGAGGGTTAGCGTCAAGACTTAAGGGCAAGGGCCAAGGGAATTGGGTAAGGGCCATGGCAAGGGGGCAAAGGCTACCAAATAGTGCCTAGCCACTGTCCACCATGACCATGAGGGTCTTCAAGACCATTAGGGCCACCACGAGTCATGGTGCAACCCGTGCTTGGTGAGGCATTGAGCTCACAAAGCTTCCCAAGAAAGGCTCCCCTTCACGAGCACCTTCACGGCTTGTGGTGAAGACCACGTACCGTGAGAACGCTTATGGGGTTGCATTTACCACTTTGGGGATTGCAAAGGTTAAGGGGGATACTGGTCAAGGGACCACGAGCCGTGGTGCCCTTGACGAGTCGTGAAGTTGGTCGTGAGGCCTAACACCCCACTTTAAAGTGGGGGTTATTTTAGGTAATTCCAAATTAGGTAAGTTATTAAATTAGATCATTTTATATTTTTTTTATACACCTATATAAAACCTTTTTAAGTCATTAACCAACCCATTTACTCCTTTATTTCCGAAAACCCAAAAGAGTTCAACTTGTCCAAAAGTTCGCTCTCTAGAACTCCAAGGAAGAAGAAGAAGAAAGTTGAAGCTAGGGATTGAAGAATAAATATTTTTCTCCTCAAATTCATTGTAAATATTCAATAAGGTATGGTAGATCTTCATATATGGGTAGCCTTCACCCATAGAGCCCCCTCAAAACCCCCAATTTAAAAGTTAGAAAAATCCAAAAGTTAGGGTTTGACATCAATCTCATGGACTCCATTCAAATTCATTCTACTGATTGAATTATAATTGTTTATCGATATATTGATGATTTTATATGATTTAAGTTGAATTCCTCAAGAATCCATGGATTACCCTATTTTCTCAAATTGGATCTTTACGTGTGGGTGTTGATTGATACAAGTAGAATGCTATAGAATTATGAATGTTATGAATTGATTACTTGAATCATATTATTATCCATGCCTAATGTAGTAATTCTAGGTGTGTTGATTGAATGTGATACATGGTCCTTAAAGGGCAAATTATGAGAATTATGTATGATCATGATAGTTATGTACATGTTTTATGAATACTTTGAAAGTAATGTGATTATGACTATGATGTAATTATGGTGTTGTTGAAAGGCTATTATCACACACACTCACTTATGAATGAAGTATGAATTAATTTTCTATGATTATGATAATGATGATGTGTTGATTGAAAGGCTATTCTCAATTATACCCTTATGAAAGATGATGACATATTGTGAAAGGTTTTCTCACAATATGGGGATTCTTAGATTGAAGGACTATTCTTACCTATTGAATCTATGATCTATCTTATGAATGATGTTGGGATGAGATAGATGCCCTCACGTGAGTTGAGGCGGGGTATCTAGTAGCAATCTCTTTATCCCATAATAATGAACTCAAGTAATGAAATGTTAAGTACTCCATAGGGAATAATCATAAGCATTGCGTGGATATTGATTGAGATGGAAAATGATACGTGAGTTAACGTGGGTTTCTAGTAGTAATCTCATGAGATGGATGCCCATACGTGAGTTCAGGCGGGGTATCTTTAATGACCTGAAAAACTAGTAAGTGAAACTAGAGACTAACGAGTTCATTTTTGAGTTTGATATGGGGTATGAGATTGTAATGTTATGTCCTGAGCTTAGGTTGAGGCGTATAGGGGTTAAACATTAAGGTACGACCCCTCAAGGACCAACCTAGGGTCCTTGAGAGAGACCCTAATGTCTAACCCCAAGGCTGCCCCAACTAGCCAAAGTTGCCAAAAATGTTAGGAACTACGAATGGGACCTACACCACGTAGGTCCATCCATGCCCCTTGGATGGCTTACATGGGTCAATTTCCCAAATGATGACCCTCAAACCCAAACCACAGAACTGTAGGATGGGGCATGAGCCCACCTACAGTCTGTAGGTCATGGGTCGTAGGTCACCACTGCTGTGCTATCTTGGATCGCCCAGGTTGAGGAGTGGTATGGTAAATTCCTAATTAATTAGTTCGGGGCTGGGGATGGTTATTATTGATTAATTAAAGTATTTTAAGGATTTTAAAAGTATGAAAACACCTTTTCCATTTCATTACTTCAAATCCCAAAATAGAAACCTCCCACCCTCTACAAATATTCTCTCTCTAGAAACCACCATTGGAGAAGAAGAATTCAAGCTTTGAAGCTCAAGATCTCACCTTTCAGTCACAATTTTCATGGACTTTCTTCCCTAAAGGTATGGTAGTCTTCATCCTTGATTAAGTTTCATGAGCCCTATCAAAAGATGATTTCAAGTCTCCAAAATCCGCCAAAAATCTAGGGTTTTCAACCTATGCATGGGTTCAATTCCAAAACATTTTTGAAGGTTTATATATGATGAATTATGAATGGATTGTTGAATTAATGATGAATTATGGTGAATTTCTCCTATGAACCCATGTTTCCCCCAAAATCCTAAGTTGTGAACTGTGATTGGGAATTGATTGATCGTAAAATTATGTTGTATTAGTTATGTTTATATTGACTTAGTTATTGAATCATGTAAATTCCCTTATATAATGCATTATTTTAGATGTTAGGTTTGATATTGATTCATAACCTTGGAGGGCAATTTCATGAAGGATCTATGTATGATCATAATGTGAAGTATATGTGTGTGATCTCAATGAAAGTAGTATGATCACGTTAGAATGTAATTGTGTTATTATTGAAAGCATATTCTCAATTAACACTTATGAATGATGATGATAGAATGTGAAGGGTTTCTATAATGTGATGTTACATCTGGAATTGGTAGGTTTAGGGAATCCTCTTCTTGTATAAATGAAAGTAATGTGGACTGATGTATCTTGAATTGGTAGGCTTAAGGCATCCTTTTCTTATATTGATAAATGTGGTCTTGATTTAAGTACCTTGAATTGGTAGGCTTAGACATCTTCTTCTTGTGTAATGAATGTGATTAGACTTAATGAATATGAATCGATAGGCTTATCGAATTCCTTTCATAAATGTGTAATGAATGTGTATTGACTTAATGAGTATGAATCAATAGGCCAATCGGATTCCTTTAATAATGAGCTAATGAACTAATGTAATGATGACTCTTGAATTGATAGGGTTCGGCGATCTTTACTCACACACTTGTAGCTAGGTTCTTAGTTGACCAAGCAAGTAAAGATTTTGTTACTCCTCATAGCATACGAGGATTGATCACCCCTTTATCTCTTTTATGTCTTTCTTTTCATGTTGGACTATTGTATGGGCTACGTCCCAAGATTTTATCTCTTATGTTAGATGGTTTAAGACAATGATGTTACACTTCCGCTTGTTTTAAGAAAGACTTTGATTGTTGAAAATGTTTTAAATCCCTGCACCTTTTATATTACTTTATGTTATGATATGCTAAGTGATTTGTATGAGTCCTCTCGGGTCTTATATGCCTTGTTACATCTAGGGGTACCCCTGGGTTGTGAAAGGTATAAGGGGATTGCTTCTAGAAACCCAAACTCTACTAACGTGAGAGCTTTCATCTCAATATCCTCCCATTGTTACGCATAAATCTCACAGAATAGTCAATTCTTACTTATTCTTATTATCCATGAAAAGGCACGTCATCTTGCCAATCCAAGCTAAGTCATCATCCATGGACATGTATCTTTCAAAAAACAATCAAGGCTATGTTCATTAGTATAGCTCTTAATCTTTGATTCAATTAGGTGAGAAATCCTTTCAACTTTAGAATCCTTATTATGTGAGAAAGCTTACACATCTTACTCTTATTTGTATATGAGAAAATCCTTTCAATAACATATCATGATCATCATCATTGATACTTTACTCTCAAAGCACCCTTAAAACATTTGCATAGATTTCATAAGAAAATGCATAAATCCATAATTTACCTTTCAAGGTTCAAAACCACATTCAATCATCAACTTTTAGAAAACAAGGGTAAGACATGGATTTCATCATAAATTCATGTAAAGCAAGCAATACATGCTTAATTTCATAAAACTCTTCTTTTACAATCAAAATCCCACATAATATAATTCATAATCTGAAAACATGGGGATTGCACGAGTTCATGGGGATATCATCATAAAATCATAGTACATCATCATTTCATGCATAAAAAATCATAATTCAACCATTTAAATCAATAATGAAGAGAACCTATGACAATTGAAGAAAACCCTAACTCAATTGGGGAACTCTAACTATGAAAATGACGGAATTGGGGAACTCCATGAATGGAAGGAATTGATGGATGAAAACTTTCATACATCAAAGCTAAATGTTTATCTTTAATGGAGGAATTGATAGTTGACTTGAAACCCTAAGTTGAATCCCTCTTCTTCTTCAAGTTTCTAGTGAGAGAAATATTTTTGAGAGGAGAATTGATCTTCTTTTGTGATTTTGGAAGAATTACTTGAATGGGCTAATTTGGGGGTTGAAAACAGTTATATAGGGGTCTTAGTGAATGGTAAAATGATGTACTATAAGAATAAAATAATTAGGAAAAAATCCAACTATCTTTTACATTAACTGCCGCCTCCCCACCTAGACTCGAGACTAACGGACCGTGGACTGACCAATTGTTCGTCCTGCACACTTGTCACCAACTTTAGACACTTTTGGCCTGACCTACGGCTCCCTAGCCACGAGTCGTGGACCAATCGACAGTTCGTGGGTCCAGTCGTGGTTCATGGCCTTTGCAACCTTTTTGGTGGCCTTTTGACGGACCCACATATGCTATGTGGTCCAACCCACGGGTCGTTGTTGACCTTGGTGGATGGCACCTGTAAGTTATAGTAAAATGCCATTAGGCCCTTTCTCAAATCTGGGGTGTTACAATATCTACCCAGTGGGATTATTTATTCTCGAATGAGATTCATGCCAGTACGAAAAGAGTACAAGAGGAACTAACAACCCAACCTACAATGCATTGCATATAACCAAGGAGGAAATATCGACTCTGAGTTAAGACGTTATCAAAACATCATATGAAGGGTGAAACTAAGTATAATTGCCCATCATGCATGCAATACACATATCTAAGGAGGAAACATCAACTCCAAGCTAACATCCAAGGAGGAAACATCAACTCCGAGCTATCAACATACTTAAATGCATATATTAGAGGAGGAAACATCAACTCCAAGATTAAGTCATTCTCATAACATCAAATCATGTAGTTTGCATGCAATTCATATTGATGCGCACATAAACGTGTAGAAATCAATCAAATTGACTCATTTTCTCAAAACATGAACTTTTTCATAAATCATGCATAATAAGCAAATCATGGAAACATATAAGACACATGACTCCAAAACCAGAACAAACCATGAGGAACTTATTACCTCAAGCTAGAGTAGGAGTAGAAGGAAAGTTATGAAGATATCAGGACATCACATCGGCCTCGGCCTCCCAAGTAGAACCTTCCACTAATTGATTCCTCCATAATACTTTCACGGAATCTATTTCTTTATTTCTCAACTTCTTGACTTGCCAGTCTAAAATCTAAATCGGAACTTCCTCACAAGAAAGATTCTCCTTAACTCCCAAACCTTCTAAGAAAACTAAGGATGTCAGATCACCAACATATTTCTTCAACATGGGGACATGGAAAACTAGGTGCACGTATTCCAACTCATTTGACAAATCTAGCTCATAAGCAACCTTACCAACACGTCTCAAAATCTAGTATGGGCCTAAATATCGAGGACTAAGTTTCCTTTTCTTACCAAACTTCATTACATCCTTCTTTGGTGAGATTTTCAAGTAAACCCTATCATGAACATCAAACTCAAGATCCCTTCTTCTCACATCGACATATGGCTTTTGCTGACTTTGATCCGTTTTCAACCTTTATCTAATAAGTTGAACTTTCTTGATGGCCTCATGTACCAATACGGGACCTATTAGGGCAACTTCACCCACCTCAAAACATCCTACAGGAGATCTACACCTCCTACCATATAATGCCTTGAATGGAGTCATATCAATACTCGAGTGATAGCTATTATTATAAGCAAACTCAATTAATGGAAAATGGTCATCCCAATTACACTTAAGATCAATCACACAAGCCTTCAACATATCTTCCAATGTTTGGATAGTACGTTCCTCTTGCTCATCAATTTTGGGATGAAAGGTCGTACTAAGCTTCACACGAGTACCAAGACAATTTTGAAAAGATTTCCTAAACTTAGAAATATATTTGCTACCACGATAAGAGATAATGGATAAAGGTACTTCATGCTACTTTACCATTTCTCTCAAGTACAACATGGCATAGACCTCCGCCGAATAGGAAACCTTGACGGGAAGGAAATGTGCCGATTTCATCATCTGGTCTACTATAACCAAAATATATTCATATTGTCATCGGGTGCAAGGAAAACCAATAATAAAGTCCATGTTCAAATATTCCCACTTCCAAGTAGGAATGCTAATGTCTTCGTACAAATCTCTTAGTTTCTGATGCTCAACCTTCTCTTGTTGGTAGTTTGGACACTTAGCCACAAATCCCGCATTATCCTTTGTTATCCCATTCCACCAATTGACCTCCTGCTCATCACGGTACATCTTGGTGGCTCTCGGGTGAATGGAATTCCACAAATTATGGGCTTCTCACAAGATCTATCCTCTCAATTCATCAACATTTGGAACACAGAAACGACCTTGATATCTAAGCACACCATCTCCCCATTGGGAGAAAGCCTTAGCGGATTTCTTAAGCACCGGTTCTTTCAATTCAACCAAAATTGTTCACATATGCCACAAAAGATGATTCGGAACCATTATGAACCATAACACCACCCTTGGTGGAGTCCACTAACTAAACACCTAATAGGGCCAATCTATGAACATCTCAAACCAACTCTTTCTTTTCTTCTTCAATGTGAACAAGACTACCTATAGATGACCGACTAAGAGCATCCACCGCCACATTCTCCTTTTCAAGGTGACAGAGAACACTCATATCATACTCTTTCATTAACTCAAGCCACCTTCTATGGCGAAGATTTACATCTTTCAGATTAAACAAAAGTTGCAAACTCTTGTGGTAAGTAAACACACCTACATGAAATCCATACAAATAATGCCTCCAAATCTTTAAGGCAACAACAACCGCCGCTAGTTCAAGCTCATAGGTAGGGCTATTCTTCTGATGAATCTTAAGTTGCCTTGAGGAATAAGCAATAACTTTTCCATTTTTCATAAGCACACACCTTGATTCTTGAGGCATCACAATAATCAACAAAGCCATCGGTCCCTTCTGATAAAGTCTACATTGGAGCGGAAGTAAGTCTATCTTTCAACTCTTGGAAACTTTTCTCACACGTTTCGGAGACATCTTTTGAGTCAAAGCCATCAAAGGAGAGGCAATTGAATAGAATCACTCAAAAAACCTTTTATAGTAACTGGCTACACCCAAGAAACTTCTAATATCCGAAGTGGTTAGAGGTCTAGGCCAACACTTGACCGCATCCGTCTTCTTAGGATCTACCTCAATACCCTCACTTGAAACAATATGACAAAGAAAAGCTACGGACCTTAGCCAAAAATCACACTTCTTACACTTTGCAAGGAGTTGTTGATCCTTAATAATTTTCAACAAGATTCTCAATTGATCAATATGCTCATTTTCACTTCTTGAACAGATCAATATATCATCAATGAACTTAATTACGAACATGTCAAGGTATTGTCTAAACACCGTATTCATAAAATTCATAAACACCACCGGAGAATTAGTCAACCCAAAAAAAATTATCAAAAACTCATAATGGCAATACCGAGTTTGAAAAGCCGTCTTTGGAATGCCATCTCCCTTCACCCTTAATTGGTGATAACCCGATCGAAGATCAATCTTAGAGAAGTAACTTGCTCCTTTAAGTTTGTCAAACAAATAATCTATCCTTGGGAGAGGATACTTATTATTAATGGTCACCTTATTTAATTGACAATAGTCAATACACATATGAAGTGAACCATCTATCATTCTAACAACAAAACTGGAGCACACCTGGAGAGATACTCGGTCGAATGAAACCCTTATCTAACAAATCCTTCAATTGTTCTTTCAACTTCATAAGTTCTACCGGAGCCATACGGTAAATAGGAATAGAAATAGGTTGTGAATCAGGGAGAAGGTCGATACCTAAGTGTATTTCTCTTTCTGGAAGAATACCGGGTAAATTATCTCGGAATATTTTTAGAAACTCATCTACCTTTGAATCTGAAGGACCTATTGTTCTCCCTCATCTACCTCCAGGGGATACGTAAGGTAACCAACAGTTTGATGCAAATTCTTACAGCAAGAGGGTTCTTTTTTGGTCTCATTCTTTTTTGAGAAGTGTCTACACTTGTGTGGGACGACCGGAGTTGGATATGAATGTCATTGGTTTGAGATTTTTCCCTCTATCATTGACTGGTGATGTTGCATTGTGGTTTTTGGAGCATCCATATAACTCGATTCATACATGGGATCACTTGGATAAAGTGTTCATGGCAAAGTATTTCCCATTGTCTAAGAAACTCAATCACAAAGACAAGTTGAACAACTTTGTAGCTCTACCTGCAGAGTCTGTAAGTTGTTCATCGGATAGGTTAACTACATTCATAAGAAGTGTTTCCAATCACCACGTAGATGATGAGTCACTGAAGGAGTACTTCTACAGAGGTCAAGATGATAATGGCAAGGTTGTGCTAGATACTATTGTTGGAGGATCATATGGTGAGTGCACTTTTGAGGAGATCGCTAAGAAATTGGAGAAGATTTCCTGAAATAATAAGGCATGGAGCACAAGGAAGTCCAACACTGGTAGGTGCAGAGAAGGTTAATGCGGTAAACTATCTAACTAGAACTCCGCCACCAACAATTGATGAATGCTACTATGATGAGGATGCTTATTTGGTGAAAAATCAGATGGGGGTTTCCGAGCCAACAATCAATGTTCCAACTCGGATAATTGGTGCCGAGGTTAAGGAAACTAAGGTCTGAACTATCAAAACTACAATTCAGAGGAAAACTATGTCTGAGATGAGAACTACAATCACGATAACAACTACAACTGAAACAACTATGGCAACAAAAATAAGAGAGTTGGGTCTTATTTTCTACCTACAAATTAGGAACCTGGCAATAGAGAAGCTGGGGTTATTATGTTACGCATTGAGGAAATGATGCAGAAGATGATGAAGAGGTTTAATGAGACTGATGTGAATATGAAAGAGTTGCGAAATGACTTGTCTGGAATCGGTCAAAAAGTTAATTCCCATGCAGTGTCAATCAAAAAACTTGAGCAACAGTTTGATCAGTTGTCCACTACAGTGAACCCACATCAATCTGGCACACTTCCTAGTAATACCATCCACAATCTGAAGAATGATGGGCATTGTATGATAGTCACTACTCGAGGAGGTCAATAAACCATTGATCCCTCCATGCCGCCTGAGGTTGAAATTGTGGTAATAAGAGATAAAGATGATATTGAGGTTACCAGAGACTCTAAAAATGCTAGAGATAAGGAAGTGGAGGTGACCCAAAAAGTTGTTCCTATGCCTAGACCTTCACCGCCATTCCCATAGAAATTGGTGAAGAAGACCGGAGAAGGAAAATATAGCAGGTTCATTACTAAGTTGAAAAAACTTCCAATCAGTGTGCCGTTGATAGAAGCTTTGAAGATAATGGTTGGGTTTGCGAAATTCATGTAAGATTTGGTGACCAAGAAGAAGGCTGTCCATTTAGAGAATTATGAGAGATTGCAACATTGTTGAGCTATTGATACTAGATCACTTGTTCAAAAGAAAGATGATCCTGAAGCTTTCACTATCCCTTGTACCATGGGTTTGTTGCACTTCACCAAGGCATTGTGTGATTTGGGCGCCAGCATTAATCGGATGCCATTGTCTATCTATAAGAAGTTGTGTTTAGGGGCTCTAAAACACACTGCGATGCGACTACTCATGGTAGATAGAACTGTGAAGAAGCCCATTGGTGTTCTCTATGATGTCCTTGTGAAAGTGGAGTCATTTATTTTTTTGACGAATTTTGTGATACTAGATTGTGAGCTTGATTTTGAGGTTCCCATCATCTTAGGTAGACCATCCCTTCCTATTGGGTCCGCCTTGGTCGATATGGAGAGAGGGAAGATGAAGTCCCGACTGAATAATAAAGAGGTAACTTTTAATAGATGAAGGTTATGAAGTAGGAAAGCGATCTCAAGTCAGTATCAGTGGTAAATCATATTATGGAGCAAGGTTCTAAAAGGTCTATTGAATAGAGGTCGGGTGTTGATGCACTGGAAGTGGTAATTATGAATTTTAAGGGTGATGGTATTGAAGAGTATGATAAATTAGTTTCCGCACTTGATAGGTTCAAATTCCTTTCCAAGAGAAAGAAATTGGAGCAAGTTATGGAGCTCAAGGCCCTACCATCAAAATAGTCTGTTGAAGAAGCTCCTAAATTGGAGCTCAAGGCCCTACCATCCCTTCTGAGGTATGTATTCTTGGGAGAGATGGCACTTTATTGGTAATCATTGTGGTCGATTTGAATGAGGTACAAGTAGAGGCATTGGTTTCTATGTTGAAGAGGTTCAAGCGGGCTATTGGATGGACAATTGCGGACATTATTGGGATTCCACCCGGCAATTGTTCTCATAAAATTCAACTCATGCGGACAGCATGCCAAGTATTGAGCACCAAAGAAGACTAAATCAACTTATGCAAGAGGTCATGAAAAAGGAAATCATTAAATGGTTGGATGATAGAGTCATATACCCCAATGTAGATAGTACTTGGGCTGGTCCTGTTTAATGTGTACCTAAGAAATGTTTGATTATTGTGGTTCCTAATGCAAAGAATGAGCTTGTTCCGATGAGGCCAGTGACTGGATGGAGAGTACGCATGGACTACCGCAGGTTGTATGTTTGGACAGAATAAGATCACTTCTCTATGTCGTTCATGGATCAGATGTTGGATCGTCTTGCTTGTAATGGTTGGTATTACCTTCTTGATGTGTATTCGAGCTACAATCAGATCTCCATAGCTCCTTAAGATCAAAAGAAGACCACTTTCACTTGACCTTATGGTATGTTCGCCTTCAAAAGAATGATATTTCAGTTGTGTAATGCTCCAGCGACCTTCTAGCGTTGGATGATGTCGATATTTTCTGATTTGGTGTAGGAAAAAATTGAGGTATTTATGGATGATTTCTCTATGGTAGGTTACTCGTTTGATGGTTGTTTTATTTATCTTATTGAGGTACTAAAATGGTGTGAAGAGAGCAATCTTGCGCAGAATTGGGAAAAGTGCCACTTTATGGTGAAAAAGGGGATAGTCTTGGTCATCAGATTTCTGAGAAGGGTATCGAGATTGATAGAGCTAAAGTTGAGGTAATAGAAAAGCTTCCACCACCTGTCTCTATAGAAGGTCTTAGAAGTTTTCTTGAGCATGCAGGTTTTTATTGGAGGTTTATCAAAGATTTCTCTTAAATTACACACCCATTGTGCAAACTACTCGATAAGAAGTGTAAATATGATTTTGATGGTGCTTGTCTAAGAGAATTTGGAGCGTTGAAAGCAAGGCTAGTTTCCGCACCTATCATTATTTCACCGGATTAGGGATACCGTTTGAAGTGATATGTGATGCGAGTGAAGTGGCGCTTGGTGTGGTATTGGGACAGAGGGGTGAGAAGATTGTTCATCCTATTTACTATGCCAACAAAGCTCTGAATGTGGCTTAAAAGAACTATACGGTGACTAAACAGGAACTCCTTGTTGTGGTTTTCGCATTCGTAAAATTTTTATACTACTTGCTTGGTACTAAGGTCATAGTGCATGCTGACCATTCTGCATTTATACATTTGATAGCTAAAAAGGATGCAAAACCGAGGTTGATAAGATGAGCATTGTTGCTGCAAGAGTTCGATTTTGAGGTGAAAGATAGAAATGGGACATAGAATCATGTTGCCGACCTTTTGTCCATATTGGAGAAGGAAGCTATGCTCAAGATAGGAGATGGGGCTTAAATTAATGATGCATTCCCAGAAGAACATATATTGGCTGCTTCTTTTGAATTTATCCCTTGGTTTGCAGATTTTGCTATTTACTTGGCAATCGATTTGGTTCTATCGGATTTGTCATTTCACTAAAGGAAAAAGTTTATGCATGATGTGAAAAATTTCTTTTGGGATGAGCCTTACGTGTTTCGTATTTGTGCTGATGGGATTATTTCTCGCTGTGTGCCCGAGGTTGAGATGATGAGTATACTAGAGATGTTTCATTCATCGCCTGTTGGTGGGCCTCATAGTCCTATGCTCATAAAATCCTGCATTATGGGTATTACTGGCCTACCATCTACCAAGATGCTCATGATTTCGCCAAGTCTTGTGACCGTTGCCAAAGAGAAGGAGGAACTTCGAAGAAGCAAGAGCAACCTACTAATCCGATATTGGTGATTGAATTATTTGATGTTTTGGGCCTTGACTTTATGGGTCCATTTGTAAGTTCACATGGGATGAGGTATATTATTGTTGCGGTTGACTATGTATCAAAATGGGTGGAAGCAATAGCGCTTTCGAACAATAAGGGTAAGAGTGTCACCGAATTCCTGAAAAAAGAGTATCTTCTCCAGATTTGGTACATTTAGGGCAATTATCAGCGATGAAGGTTCCCACTTTTGTAATAAATTGTTCAAGGCGTTGCTAGAGAAATATGGAGTACATCACAATGAAGCTACTCCTTACCATTCGCAGTCTAGTAGGCAAGTTGAAGCGTCAAACAGAGAGATAAAGGATATCCTTGCAAAGAATGTGAACGCTAATAGAACGGATTGGTCAAGAAGTCTTGATGATGCTCTATGGGCCTATCACACTGCATTCAAGACTCCCATAGGTATGTCCCCCTGCCAACTTGTATATGGCAAGTCATGTCATTAGCAGTAGAGCTAGATCATCAGGCCATGTTGGCACTAAAGAAGTTGAATTTGGATTGGGGTGCCGCAACGAGCCAAAGATTGAATGAGCTCGATGAGTTTCGCCTAAACGAATAAGAAAGTTCAGCCGTGTACAAGGAGAAGATGAAGAAGTATCATGAAAAAAAGATTTATAAGCGTGAGTTTATTATTGCTGATCTGGTGCTTCTATTCAACTAATGGTTGTGCTTGTTTAAAAAGTGTCTAGAAAATGCAAAGAGAAAGTCCTAATGGTTGCTACATGTGCAAGAGCGAAAAGGAAAATCTGCAGGAAAAAGTTGTGCAGTGGTGTACGGACCACACTGACAGTCCGTTTGTGCATCCATGCACCGTGAACGGCGTTCGTAGATCCCAGGTAAGTCCTCAAAATTTTCTAAGTGTCAGAGTGACCTATGGACCCTACCCACGGTTCGTAGGATGACCCACAAACCGTAGACGGGATCTCGTGGGTCTAAAAAGTAGGGTTTGCCTAACCCTACCCGGACTCCTTATAAAATAAACCCCCCTCCCTACAGACACATTCAAAACTCCCTCCCAACCATTTTGCAACTCTCTCACTCCCTAACCACTCACATTTACCCCAATAACCCTCATATCACTACCCACTTCCCTTTCTCAAATCCCATATTCATCCTATACTCTCCCATATCAGCCATTTTCTCTCCAAAGTGATCTCATAGTCCGGGTTTGGTGTCCAAGCTGGCTTTGGAGTCTTTGTTATCTATCACACACTCACTATTGTTGCGTATTTGTAAGGTATGATGATTTCCCATAAAACTTTGAGTATTTCATAGTTTCAACTTGAAATCACAATAATGAACTTGACCTTGGGTTGTAAATCATGTGTTTGACTGTTAAATTGTAGTTACATGAACCATTGGAATGACGGTATGTGAGTGTGTCATAAATTTTAACCAACGAAATCAAGTAATAGGTTGAATTGGAAGTTTTGACTTAAGGTTCATAGGTTTCGGTTTGATAATCTATAAAATTTGTGTTAATGAGAACCGAAGGATGATTAACTACCAAATTACATGTTGAAATGCATTTGTAGGCCTAGTTTGTTTATAATTGTTGAAAGAAAAGTCATGAAATTAATTCACATTCTATAACATGGCATAGAACTGACCCACGACTCCCCATGCACGGACCGTAGGTCACCCTACGGACAGTAGGTCGAGTCCATGGGTCAGTTGCACACAAAGTTTTCACTAAGTGTTGAACCACAATGTGGACTACGGTCCGTAGTTCCATCAATGGACTGTTCTTCACATCCATGGTTCCCATATCACAGACCTAATTTTTTTTATGTTTATGGTTTTATTCGTTTATTGTTCTAAAAATCTCCTGTGTTTTTTTTTGGCTTGTTTTGGTACTAAGTAACCTTTCACAAGTACCATGGCTCCTAAACAAGCTCCAACATACACCGCAAAGGGCAACTCCAAGTCTGTAGCACCTTTTATGTTGTTGATCGATGTTGATACTAATGAGGAGTATGTTCCCACCAGGACCTCCCCCATTGCTCCCCGCACTACATGGAATAGGGCCCGATAGGTGAGCTTCGACGTGGTCCCTACTCCCCTAATCTAAGGAGGGGGACACACCGATCCGATCACAGGCTGGCTCTGAGTCCCCATCTGGTTCCAACTCTAGCTCCTATGGCAGCACAACCTCATCTTTTGAGGTTGATAGTATTGGCAATATTCTGGTGCCCCTAGTTTTAAACCTGCTCCAGCTGCTACGGAGCCTAAAGAACGGTGTGTGGAAGGCCAATATCAAATTTATTCTGATGTTTGTACGCTGAATGAGCACGATAAGATGGACAGATTAGTCACCGATGAGCGGCGGGTTCACACTGGTAATATCTACACCGCTCCAGTCATTGAGGAGCTCTTCCGGTGGCACAAGTATAAGTGGATGTCATGGACCTCGAGCACACACAACGTAAATATATTCCAGGGGTTTTACTCTTCCTATACCGCTGCCATCCGAGGTTCCATCTCCAAGCGAGCCAAGCCCGCCGCTCAGCCTCTACTAGAGTCCACCTTAGTGTGGGGTTTTCCAGGTGATATATATGAGACCACCCTCTGCATGTTTATCTATGGCCCGGATCACATTCTACCCATCAATAAAGCAGAGTTTGACTATCGGATGGGCATCATCAAGAGCGGGGCATTTCAGTGCAATGCCAAGTAGAGGGAGTCCCTAGTAAGATCGCTGGCACGAAAAATTTCTATAGCTGGAGATCACACTGAGTGGGTCCAAACTACTAGTGTGGGTATCCAGAAGGCGCCTTTACTTTCCTGCAAAATTCTTCTGGCTGCTGGTGCGGAATTGTGTGTCCCCTACTCAGGCGGACAATGTGGTCACATGGGATCGAGTGGTGATGGTTAGAGCTCTGGTAGTGGGGCTACAGGTAGACTTTGCCCGCATATTGATTGCAGAGATCCATGAGAGGGCCTTTAAGCCCACCACCACCTTGCCTTTCTCTTGCCTCATCTTCCAGCTATGTAGGGATTCATCTGTACTGGTATGACATTGTGACCAGTTGCTTCATGCATCTTAGAATTGAGACATTGGCCTCATTCGGGATGATGCCAACCTTGTTGAACCGAGGAGAGAGCCCCAGGTTGAGGTACCCCCTCTAGGTGATGATCTTACGGCCGATGTTGCACAGTTTTAGGAGGATGACTCCAGAATTCCGGCCAATGCAGCAGAAACTCCGGCCGCCAGTCAGGACCCTAGCTCTTCAAGAGCCACTCCATCCTCTGGATCCACTGAAATCCCTCTCGACCTAGTCCACAAGCTGGAGGCGTTGATGGCTACTTTGCTTCAGCATATGAAGCCCTGAATGCAGCGTTCTATAAAAGAGTCCAAGGCCAGAATGGAGCACATGATGGATTAGAAGGTTCAGGTCATTCATAAGTGTCTGGATGCTTTGGAGGAAGAGTATTGGAGAGGACGACCCCTACTGTTGATCTGACCACCTTCCAGTGGGAGTTAGCTAGCCTCTATATTGTTGTTGGTGCACTTCTAGCTCCACCAGATACTGAGCCAGAGTATTCACCTACAGAACCAGATGATGAGGTGGTGATGAATGCCCTATGTGACGATTTTATGACACCACTAGTTTCTTCCCGTGTCACAAGGAATCGCCCCTGCTCCGCCCGTACTTTTAATGATGCTAAGGCTAAGATATTGAGGAAGAAAGAGCTTTAGTAGACTAAGGTGGCTCGGAGGGCATCCATAGTTTATAAGGAGCTTAGACAACAGTGGGTCAGAGTGATAGGAGTTGGCCTATCTGACAGAGTGAGGACTACTGAAGGTGCTGGGATAGTTGATGCAGTCACTACTTATGGCATACAGAGTATTGATCCAGCAGGCTCCGGGAAGTTGGACCTACCCGCGTCTTGAGAGGTCTTCGGCGCATTTGTGCCTCAGGTTTGCTTCACCTTCACCCTATGCTTTAATTTTTTTAGTTTTTTGTATTGGGGACAGTTGCACCTTATTTTGTTGGGGGTGGTGTAAATGGCTAGTGACTAATAGGGTAAAGTCTAAGTAACCCAACTCATAATCCTATCTTAGGGTTTTCTTGCCTATGTTCTTTTCTCCCAAGATACTGTTTTAATTTATGTTGAACCGGCATGTTTAGGATTGTATGTGTAGAAGTAAGAAGAAAAATAAAAAGCATGATGGCATGATGAACAAGAAATTGATACCCATCCAAAACTTTTGAAATGTTCTAGAATCTGTAGGCTTGATGAGTTGAATGTGTTGGCTCTTAAACATGAGATGATAAAGAACCGATTTGACTTCATGACTTAATCTGAAACTTGACCTAGGTAGTCTGATAATCTGATAATGAAATAATGTGCCAAGTGTGAGTGAGAAAAGTTATAATATTCGGACAATTTTGTGCCAATCTAGAACTTCCCCTGTTGGTCCTGTTTAGATAATCTAGGCTAGAAGCGAGGAAATGATCATAGGCCCTTGTTCTTATAAGTCCATTATTGCCTAAGATGATCCAACCGAATGAAATAGATGTTCCCCTTGATCCAAATGTTTGAGCCTAATATAGACCACTTCTTTCAATTCACCTAACTCACCTTCCCAAAAAATAATTTTTTTGGCCCCTGTCCTTCCTTGGACATGTGCACCTTGACTTAGGCCAATAGCCTAAATTGAGGGTGGCTAATTCAAAAGTTACCTTCATCTTGGCCCTGTTTCGACCTCGGATATTGTGCACCTCAACTCATGCTAAATAAATAAGTTGAGGGTGGCTAGGAAAAAAGGAACTCAAAAGAAAAAAGGGTATGGACAGAGTTTTCTATTGAAGAGAGAAACATAAAAGAAAAAGATGTGACTTTGTGCAAAAGATGCGAAAGATGAATAACAAAAGGGCTGAAAGAAATAAAGAAAAATAAAGAGAAAGAAAAAGAAGAAAAGCAAAAAAATATGAGCTACAAAATCAAAGGTCACATCTGTCTCGAAAAGAGTCGAGGGAACGAAAGGAAAATAAAAACATGTCAAACATTGGTTGAGAAACGAGGTTAAAATCCAATGTAATGTCAAGAAGGGTAGGAAGTCACTAAAGAGTACCCAAATGTATCCTACCTGACCCTGAGCCTATGTTACAAACCAAGAAAGTCTTATAGAAACCCTAGTGACTAGTTTGGAGAGTCTATGCAGTGAAAATAAGGGCAACCTATGGTACTGTACTTGAAGTCACTTCTGAGCGTGAGTGTTGAATGAATCCTAAAACTGAAAATTCATATCTATTGTGTGTGAAAAAGGATTTCTTTTGAAGTGAGGGCCCTAGTTACATTGTTTGGGAATTGATACCTTGGCGATTGTGAAAGGTGTATGTTGTGATGTTTGTTGGTCGATCAATGTCATGTTTTGATCCGTATGAGTTAGCTTGTTGAGTCTAAATGAAGTGATTTGCACTAATGAAATAGGATGGATTGAAAAGACCATGTGATTGCTTGAGTTTGTATTCCTGCTTCTAAACAAGTGTCGTTTAGAGTGTTAGTTTGTCGCTTGAGGAGAAACAACTTGTTTAAGTTAGGGTGTTGGTATACCGTGAGTTTATGGTATTTTTGATACAATTCGCTTAGCAGTTTTGTGTGTCTAGAGCCATATTGTATAAGAAATAATGTGTTTTGTGCTATGTTTGCAGGAAATAAGCCAGGAATGCAGTTGAAGGAGATGACAACTAAAATTATACAGAATGAGCAACCCACAGGGTGACCCACGAACCGTAGGTCTTGTTACGGACCGTCGTTGGGCAGACATAGATGGAGCATCAGGGAATTCTGACCAAGTGTGGAACTACAAAGCAATCCAAGGACCGTTGGTCGACCCTGGGCCGTCCTGCACATCCGTCGAATGGATTCAAAGAGTTGAAGTTCTAGTACGCGGTGAAAATCCTATGTTTAGAGCCAAGGAAGAGGACTCACGGACTGTAGGTCCACCCACAGTCCGTAGGTCGTTTCATCGATAGAAATCGCGTCCAGAATAGTTATTTCCTTTCTTTGTTTCCTTTTTGTTTATGACATGTTTTTCTATAAATAGGGTATGTAAACCTCCTTTTGGGGGGTTAGATATTATTGTTATTTTTAGTTCTTGGTATTTTCTAGAATTGGGTTGCAAACTTAAGCAATTTAATATCCGGATTCGCTTTACAACATTTTTTCTTTGAAATTCAATTGGTGATTTCGGGTTTCTTCTACTCTAATCGTAAGTTTATGAATTCTTTATTCTTAAACATGAATTGTGATCTTGCAAGCATGAGTAGCTAAATCCACAACTAGGGTTGTGGGAACCATGAACAATTAACAAAGTATGAATAATAATTAAGTATGTCTTGAATAGTGTTTATGCATGTATTGTTAATTCTTTCGCTTAGAAGTCTTTTTAACGATGTGCAACATTAGAACTCGCCTCGTCGCTACTTGTTGGACCAAAGAGGTAGTTAATGTGAAAAGAATTAACAACAGAGATTTAATGGATGCTATCTAATAGTCTAATGTCAATTAGTGCGAGGGTGAAAACTAAGCCATACATTGATGTGATGTCTAATCTGATGTAAAGGTAACGGTTAGTAAAGTATACACTCGTAGTCGGACCAAGGTGCGTAGTGAAATTCCTTACTTTGAGGACCAATCCCTTAGGGAAACCTATCTTACCAACTTTGTATGTAAAACACTAGGAAAGAATTACTATTATTAGGATTACTGTATTAAGAGCTCGTGGGGAACACATATACCCTAGTTTCTTTCGCATATTGATAACAACAAAGTTTGAATCCTGTTTACTGGTTACTTAACAATCAACAATCTGTTATTTGTTTTAAAAAATCCCCCTTTTAGTTTACTTGTCTGGGAAATAGTTTGACTACATGGAAATAATCGTGAGTTAAGTTTAAGGTTAGACCATATTCCTCATGGGATCGACCCCAACCTATAAGTTGGGTTCTTTATTTGACAAAGATCACTTATACTTCTTTAGGGAGGTGTAATTTGAGGTTATCACACCGCACCAGGCCCCAAACTACTGGAAAGTAGTTCTGGCACAGTGGTGGTGCGCCGCTTCTCTTTATGCCAGATTTTTTACGAACTTCTCTTCTCAATCTCAAGACATAACTCATCTAGAATAAAATGATTTTCCCTCAAACTATTTTGATTCTTAGACCCAACAAATTACAATGAAATCTACACGAAAGCAAACTTAGAACAACAATCATTCACAACTCTCGCCTCAAGAACCCAACAAGAACATCATTTTCAAACAACGAAGCACAAAACCTCAAGAACTCAAATCATTTAACCTCAAGAACGAAATTATGGTTAAAATAACATGATTGATGTGTGGGTGAACAAACCTAACACTTTGAGAACTTATATACCTCTAAAGGATTGAATCCTTGGAGAAACTCCTCAACGATCGCAAGAAAATCCTTAATGCTTGAATATTTTATCCATTTTTCTCTTCTTGAACTTCTCTCTAAATCCTAAGCATATTTTATAATTATGAAAACTGATGTAGGTCAGTTTAGACCCCTAAAATATTACTAAAATGAGTTAGGCTAATGGGATAAGGAAAAGACCAAAATACACCTCCTTAATTCAGATGTATTTCCATAATCGGATTGACTTAACTCAAACTGGCATATCTCCCTCATCTGAACTTGAAATTTAGCAAAATTGGTGGTGTTTGAAAGAGGACTCAGAGATATTTAATTTTATACCTTATAGGCCACCTGACTCATCTTGTGTTGAATGTTATGGTTGTTTGAAGTTTACCCAAAACTCACAATTTAAGGCTAACTTGAAAATTCTCAATTTAGCTCTTTCCAAATTGGTTCTTGCTAAAATTAGTTATTTCTAAGACCGAGGTGTTACAATATCTCCCATTGGGAAGATTATTCCTCGAATGAGATCACTCTCACTACAACTAAGGGTGGCAACATCTAATTCCCAGCATGCAATTTAACACAACATAGCATAACAATTTAAAGAGTGTTTTACAAAAAATAATTACCTTGGTCTGAAATTTCTCAGGAAGAAAGATATGTGGGTATCTCTTCTTCATATCCTCCTCAGCCCCCCAAGTAGCTTCCTCAATGAACTAATTCCTATATAAGACCCTGACTGATGCTACCTCATTGGTTCTCAACTTGCGAACCTGACGATCAAGTATCTCAATGGGTATCTCCTCATTAGATAGTATGTCCTTAACACCAATATTTTCAGTAGGTACACTAATTGAAGATCGCCCATAAACTTCTTCAACATTGAACTGTGGAATACTGGGTGGACTGCTGTTAATTTTGGTGGTAGCTCCAACTCATAGGCTACATTGTCAATCCTTTTAGATATCCTATAAGGACCAATACACAGGGGACTACACTTCCCCTTGTTGCCAAACCCCATAACACCCTTCATTGGTGAAACCTTCACATAAACCCGATCGTGTAGCTCAAACTCCAAGTCTCCTATCCTAACATTGGTATAGGATTTCTGATGACTTTGTGCTATTTTGAACCTTTGTTGAATGATCTTCACTTTCTCTATAGATTTATGAACAATGTCCAGTCCTATCAACCCAGCTTTACCAACCTCAAACAATCCAATAGGAGATCTACATCTTCTCCCATAAAGAGTTATCTAGATGCTAGAGTGATAACTGTTGTTGTAAACAAACTCAACGATAGGTAAGTGATCATCCCAATTATATTTTGATTATCGATCAGATATTCCCTCAACATATCCTCTAAAGTCTGAATTGTGCGGTCTGCTTAACCATTAGTCTAAGGATGGAAAGCAGTACTAAGGTTCAACATCGAACCCAAACCTTTCTGGAAAAAACTTTGAAAATTATACAGTGAATTGCACTTCTCTATTTAAAATAATGGACACCGGAACTCCATGAAGTATGACTACCTCTTTAATATATAATCTGGCATAATCTTCTGCTGAATAGGTAGTCTATACCGGCAATAAATGGGTTGATTTAGTCATTCAATATACATCACCCATATCGAATCATGCTACCTGCGAGACCACGGCAAACTAGTAATGAAATCCATATCGATCATCTCCCACTTCCATTCTGGAAGATCTATGTTCTGAGCCATAACACCGCACCTTTAATGCTCTACCTTGACTTGTAGGCAATTTGAACACTTAGAGAGGAATTCTACTATACAACTCAGCATACTACTTCACAAATAGGCTTCTCTCAAGTCACGATAAATCTTTGTAGAACTCAGATAGATAGAGTCTCGGGAGTTATGAGCTTCCTCCATAATTGTAACGACCCTACAAAGAAATAGGAAGAACTAGAGTCTCAGATATGTTTTAGATGTTGTTAACTTGTTAAAATGAGGAGTTTTGGCTTTTAAAGTTTATTTTAAAGAGTTTTGAGGTCAAACGTCAAGGGACGACAATTAAGTTCGAAAACTAGTCTTTTGAGTTAATGTGTTCTAGTGTGGTGCCATTGGATTTTGGTGTGTTTTTTGAGGTATAAATCATGTGGAGGTGACTCTCACACTTAGATGGGCATCTTTAGGGGTTAAACGTCCGCGTACAACTACCCAAGGACCACCCTAAGGGTCCTTGAGGAGGACCCTAAGTTTAGACCCCAAGATGCCAAAAAGTGGTGAACTACGACCATGACTTACGACCAATAGGTCCACTGACGGCCAGTAAGTCCACTCCGTAAGCCAAGACTTAGCCTAGGGAGCCTTATGTCACGGACTTAGAGTGATGGCTAAGCTTCCGTGTGGCCCTTGACGGTTTACTCACTATTCTTTCAAGAGTCTTGTAAACTCAAGGAAGCCTTTAGGCTAGGATTGCTAAGAGAATGTTTTAAGGAAAGTTTTGGAAAGAACAAAGAAGGCTTTATGGAAGAAGGCTTTGTATTGAACTTGGAAGATTGCTTACAACTTGCTTGGTGCCTTTGCAAATGGTGGCACCCCTATTTATACTACTCTCCAAGGACTAAAGTGTAATTAATATTTACATGAGAAGTCCCTAAAGTATTTA